>QZGG01000586.1:0-118584 GCA_006409495.1 Sedum album | reverse complement strand
CGATTTTTCTATAATTATTCAACATTAATAAGAGAAGGGGATATAAGTGTTACTATCGAATTCGATTCTTGACGGAAACAAAACAGTTCATGGTTCAGCGTGATAAAGTAGTGGGAACACTTTGTATATTTTAGTTTATTTTGATACAAGTGTAAAACAAATCGATGAAGTTCTAACCGTGCCATGCCACCGCGCACCAGCATTTTACATAAACATAATCGTCTCCACATTATCAACTTGTGCTTCGCTTGACCCACCATGCACCCACCGAACCCTAATTTAGCACCATTTGTCTTCTTTTATTGCCCACTACGCATGGCTCTTGTATTCTTCTGATTTGTTATGAATTTATTACAAATAACTTTTAAAATTTTATCAAAAACTCTCAATTTAATAAAAAATACATTTTAAATTAGATATATATCATTTTGATCATGGATTATATCGAATATGAAGATATAATTTCATGCATGAACATGCCAGCCTCAAGTCAACACTTTACACCCAACTATGAATTCCCACGTGTGGTTTACATTTTCTTATTCTCACTACTCATTTTTGTTCACAAAAATAAGCATGGAATAATCCTAGGGTTGGGTAAACCCTAAGCTAGTTGAAATTTTAAGAAGTGTTTGGTGGTCAGATTGTAGTTGAAAGTTAAGAATAAATAGAGTTTAGTTGTTTTAATTCATCATTATCTGGACAGAGGCTACAACTATAACTAGTCCATATAAAAATTGGTAATTACTATTTAGAGGACAAGTAACTTCTGTAAAATGGAGGACACGATCTCAACCGTTGATTTTGATTGATCTGACGGTTGAAATTAAGTTGGTTTTTAGTTTAAATTGGTAGTTGAATATGCTAAATGCACGGGCGGTTGAGAATGACGGTTATCAATCTCAAACGTTAGATTATTAGAAATCAACGATTGAGATGATGTTCTACTGTCCTACGTATAAATACATGTCCTCCTTGATCTCTTTCCTTACTATTTAACTCCTAAATACTGACAGCTAGGAACAAGCTCGAGAAGGACAAAATAGATTGAAAGACGTCATCCATTGATTTTTATTTATCTAACGGTTGATATTGATAACCATCAATCTCAATCGTTCGTATTTCTTGCCAATTCAACTATCTAATTAAATTATTATTAATTTTAACCTCAACCGTTTGATTATTCTAAATCAATGATTGATATGAAGTCCTTCCATCTTACAATAATTATATATCCTCATTGATCATAACCGTAACTGCTTAATGTAAATATTTAGTAATCCATTCAAAGGGATTAGGTTCGAGAATGACAATCAAAGTCTTGTGAGACAGAGGGAAATCATCCGGTTGATATCAATAACCGTCCCTCTCAACCACCCCTGAATTTTTGCGAATACAACTTAATAAAAATCTAACTTTAATCCCAACCGTTAAATCAACTCAAATTTACGATTGAGATAATATCCCTCCCTCTCACAAATATTACATATTTCTCTAAAACCTAACTCCCATTCAAAGTAAACAACTGATTAGACCTCAGTTTTTGTCCAAACATTTCCATGTTAGTACTATGATTTGATTAGTGATAGTGATTAGGTTTTGATCATGTGAATTCATAAAAATAATGATTTGCACTTCCCACGACTTTAATAGAAAATAAAATATTTACCCGGCACCACAAATTCCAATCTGAATCATTACATGTGATTTTATTTGGATTTGTATATCGACTATTCTTCAAGATTCAGAATTTCAGATATATAATTGCATTATGATACTCATATTACTGTATTATAAACTTTAATCAAAGTCCCATGACCCATTCCTGACGTACCAATTTCATAGAAAAATAGAATCAATCATGTATCAAATTTCTTCGCCCTAACAAGTCATCTTTATTAGCAACAAAGTCTGACATAATCATATTAAATGGATTATTGTATTTACTATGGATAGTAATATGTACATAGGGAAAGTATCATGTGGAACCTCCACCTTTTCATGGATCCATGGATCCCTCTTTGCATTCGTTGATTGCATTTACTGTTTGCATTTTGGACGCACCAGATTGTGTCAGCGCATTAATAAGCATGTGCAACTCACGTGTGCATTTGTCATGTGCAACTCACATGTGCATTTCAAAAATGCAAACACGTGGCACAATCTGGTGCACACAAAAAATGCAATCAACGGTGATGAAGGGAGATCCATGGATCCATGGAAAGAGGGGTTCCACATGATACTTCCCCTATGTACACATTGTAACTGCTATTACTTTTAAAAAAAACATATGCATATTAATAAGAACAGACAATGACGCGAACCATGTGGGGATTGTTGTTTGCATGCACCCAGCCACACATGCATGTAATTTTGTAAAAGAGTGTCTTACTTAACCAAGAGCTGATGAAGAAGTCTTGATTAAAGAAAAGTGAATCAAATCGCACTCTATAATATCTAAATACAAAAGTAGGTCAATACCGATAGTAGCTAGGTATCGTGTGCAAATTGTTTTAATAACAAAGTCATTGCCATTGCATTATGTTTTACATTTCATTTGTGTTCTCACCAAGACTTGATGTTGAATATATGCTGCAATTATCTACTTGCATTTTTTGAAACACCAGTTGCAACTGACGCTCATTTTAAAATCAATATTTTATTAATACGTTACATTTTTCTAAAAGAAACAAAAGGCACACATAAATATTATTTAATTTAATAATTCCATTTATTTGCATGTACCGAACATATCAATGTTACGTCGTGTGTTTGCGATCTCAATGTGCACAACAAATTGAATTGGGCCGATAGCCCAAGAAATTAACAAATAGCCCAAGGAATTGTTTTGGGCCGAATCAACGTAACTTATTAACAATACTATGCATGATTGAGAATACAAAACTTGCCTGTGATGTTTGAAAAAAAAGAGAATACAAAACTACGCCGTATCGATTAAACCGGTTACACAATTGACTCGCAGGCCATTGGTTGAACCGGTTGTACAATTGACTCGATTAAACCGAGCGGGTAGTAGTAATGAAGCGCGTTGAAGCGGAGCACCACCGCTGAGAGCGACTATGGGTTTACCAACGGCGAGAGGTTAGAGAAGGCCTCGTTGGTCGTCATGAAATCAATAACGCCATCGCTTTTTCCGACGATTCAGTGAGGAGGGACACGGCGACGTTGAAGTTGTGGCCATCGATTAGGGCTTTGGAGATGTTTAGATTTTGGAATGGATATGGCTCAGAGGCGGTTGTGTCGAGCCAATTAACGGCGAAGATCGCTGCATTGAAAGGTAGGGTTTCGATTACCGTCTTATTGCAAACAGGTTTTCAAGATTCTGGATGTGATTAATTTACGAGCTCTTGAGTTGTCTCCTCGCTTTTTGCAAAAGAGTAGCAGCCTGACGGTCAGTCATCTAGTATCCACGGTCTCAGGAACAAATTTAAAAAAAAGAATACTTAAGTTTCATGTGATCATTTGCTTACTTGCAATTCATTTTATGTGCTACTCAGGTTCGCATTAAATGCATTCTTCTGTTTTCATGTTTAAAATGATGGAGGAGTTTTCAATATGAATCATTCGCTTATTTTTCTTTGACTCAATATGAATCACATTGCTAAGTTTCTGTGTTAATTTAACTGTTCAGTGCACTGATATTTTTAATACTTGCGTCTGTTATTAGGAACTGATTCAGGATCTCGACGGATCACAGGAACAACCGATATTTACCTTTGAGGAGTTGAGCTAGAGAGCCAGAGAAAAAGGTTTATGTTATTTGAAGACAATTTTCTATCTCAACCTGGTTGTGAGTGCATTATCTGACTCGTCATTGTCCTATGCTTTATAGGTAAGCTGAACCAATATCACCTACTTTCATTCCATGTTCTTAGTTGCTCGACCACCATTCCTGATTCAGTTTACTATTTATCTGGATAATAGATGCACATTTGTTTAGAGGAGAATTCTGCATATGTTGTGGAGACCTCTGTTGAATCTGAGCAAATAGCACTCATCACCCTCACAACAGGTATCTCTATATATCAACTTGATGTATGGTGCAATTCTGCATAAAGGGTTAAACAGGAATATTACTCAATTGAGTCCTGGAAAACATCAGTGCTTTTATTTCTGTCTATTCTTTTGCTTTTCAAAATAAGGTTCTTTCCTGAAAATCAAACAAGTTTCACATCTCATTTCTGAAAAATCCATGTCATTCATGCACTGATCAGCAGTTTTCCAATTCCATTGACTTGGTCACCCTGAAATTGCTTACTTTTTTAGGTACAGGTCACCAGCTACTAACCATTAACTATTGCCAGAAATTGAGTGAGCATTTAGTATTTAATAACGCATTAATTAGGCATATTTTTAGATACAAGTCATCATCTTCATATGTCATGCATATAGAGCAGAAACAACTAACAATATTGGTTAGCTAACTCCTATAACCTCATCCATCTCTCTGGTGGCTTACCTGACTAGTCATTGGCCCTACCACATCTGACATAGTCAGAGTTGTTTGCATGGAATATGCTCTGTCTTCATTCATGACATTTTCTTATACCTTCTAGATTTTCTGGGTTGATTTCATCTTTGAATCTTCTCATCACAGTCTCATTACTGTTTTATTCAATAATTTTTTCCTATTTTTTTATTTGAATTCAAGAAATTATGTAGCAGTATAGAATTAGTAAACAACTTCCTGCTATTCTGTTGATCTTGATTGTCGTTAGTTGACTTCTAAACGTTTCTGTATCACCATTCTCCATCGCTGCCTGCCAGCACTCCCTGTTAGCCGTCATTTATTAATATTCAGAACTTCTCTTAGATTCTCGTTGATCCATCGGTCGGCGGACCTGCTAAATATAAGGCAGTAGTTGGTGAGTAGCTAAACTCTCATACTCATAGTCCCTGTTATATCATTGTTTCCATAAGCGTGAGATATGAGTTTCTGACTCGGGGTTTGTTCTGATTTTGGACATTGATGATTTTTTCGTGTTTAGTCCCTGGGCATAACTTCTTTTCGTGCGTGATTATCATCAGAATAAGGAAGTGAATCCATCCTCTGGAAAAAGAGTTACTATGGGGAGGAGCTTAGATCGCAATCAGTCTACAGCTCAATTAAATAAGCACTGTGGACTAGGGTGTGTCTGGGGGTTTCTTCCACTTCATTTCCACAGTTTCAAGAAGTTTCTGCCAAGTACGAGGCATAAACATGAAGAACACTCCAAATGTAAGATACTGAATCTTGCAGATAAATATTTCTTCCTTTCTCATATCTGTTGGTTTCATATGTTAAATTGCTTAGAGTCTTTTGTCCTCGTGCTCATCTGATTTCCATATCTTTCTTATAGATTCTCTAAAGACACGTCCAATAGAAACCGGAAACGGAGAAGAGCATGAATCTAAGAACCAAAATTACGATTGCAATGTGAGTTCTTATATAAATATGAGTAGTTCACACGATGCACCGTAGGTGGTTGATTATCAGTATCTAAATTTTTTCAGGACTCAGTATGTGTTAGGGAAAACATAATCCTTCATACTTCCAGAGAGGGCAGCCTCAGCAAGGTAAAAGTCATTGCACAGCCATTTTTGCAGCGTACTAACGGATTACACCATTTAGAGTCGATGAGTGAGTACATTGATGACTTAAATATAGATCTTAAGCACCCTGCATCAGAGAAGATAGTATCAGAGTCGAAGCATATGACTGACCAGCAGCAGGCTAAATCTGATCATGAAGATGATGAGGGTAATGAGTTAAGACATAAAAGTTATGAGAACTTCTTTGATGCTTTTAAGATAGACAGGAAGTTCTTCATGATGAATACTAGAAAATCAGATGCTAATGCTCGTGAAAGAGTTGTGGAATCCCGGAAAAATTTGATTCTGAAGAGGTCAGGTTCATATCCCACTGCAAATAAGTCTGGGAACAGATATGGAAACTCGACTCCAAGCAAATTAGAAGATAAGCTCAATGAAGTATGGCCATCAGGTTCCTTTTTGGCCTCTCCCTTTTCATCGTCTTCACCGTCATCCTCCACTACCACCACCTGTTCCTCCTCCCCCTCCTCCCTTCAGTGTGAGAATGTTAAACTTCTGCACAGTTATTCTACGCGGCGTAATGTGCCAATAGGTGGACCTGGTGGAGGTAGCTACAGAAGAGCAACATCCTTAAACGAGTCAGTGGAAAGATACACCCAGTTGTTTGAAAATAGTTTCAGGAGAGATGCAATGTTCAACCCTTCAAAAAGTCAAAGACTCTCAAATGAAAATGGGGTTGATGATCGTAACCCGTATGATTCGACTAGTTTAAGAAAGGCGCACTCCATGCGCGAATCTCTTCAGGTAGATCATTCAGATATCATAGAGTATCCCGAGCTGCTCGATAAATCAGAAAGTCAGAGGACTGAGAGTTTATTTCCTGAGCAATCAGACTCGAGGGATGCTGAAGATGAATCAGGAACAGCTGACATGCAAAATGCTGCAAACACACTCCTGGGAGATATCCTTCAGGAAAATATTTTGAGAAGAAAGAAAATTGTTGTCTTGACTGACCTTACAAACTCTCTAAAGCATCTGGTGGGCCTTAGTATTATGCGAGATCCAACTGGGTTCTACGATGACCTTGAAGACCTGCTTCAATCTGATCTGGTGAACGAGCTGATATATGATGTTTATGAAGAATGTGATGCATACTACTGGCCAACCTCATTATGCTCCTATTGTCATGTGCATCCTCATCCTACAGAAGACCATGTTTCTAGAAAAGTTCTTTCAAGAATCCAAAAGTTAGAAGGCTGCATCCTTAACTCAAGTAGCACTGTGGAAAGTATCGCGGCTTATGACTTAGCTAACAGTGGTGTCTGGATGAACCTTCAAGTAGATGCAGAAAACTTAGGAATAGCATTAGAAGAAATGTTCTTTGATGAACTCCTAGAGGAACTCATATGTGAATGAACACTCATTCCTCAAGATTATACAGAGTGCAGACTCCCAGTCATATAATTTGATCAAACTGTCAAACTTGGAGTAAGTGTGAGACTGGCCAATATATCAGGAATTCAGGTAACTGAAGCGGATTCATGCCTCAATCAAACAAGGTGACTTGTTGCGACAATGGGTGAACAGAACTTACCCTTGTATGTATGCACCCTCCTGCACATCCTCTTCAGCTTCAACACCAAAACAATAAATCAACTTGATTCGGATCTATCAGAGTGCTTCATAGTCACACATCAACTTGAAGAAACCAGAGAAGACCATCAGAGGCTCACCGAGTGCTCCCTGTTTTCACCGCATTAAAAACATTCTAAGCTGCGGTTCGACTTACCCCACCTGAAAAACCATTCGACAATCATCAGTGTTCCAAAAAAATAAAAGATGGTGAAAAGTAAAATGATCGCACGCAACTCCGATCTGGAGAAACCCATCTACGGCGAGATTCAGAAATGGGGTTCCCTGTTTCGGTCGTACTAGTCGACAGCACCCCGGCAAAACTGCTAATTGACTTCTCCTCTTCTTACTTATCTCACTCTCTTTGTTTCAATGAATACAACACTCTTCTCTCACTCTCTTTGTTTCACTTATCTTGGGGTTGGATCTTTTCTATCTTTACATGGTGTTGTGCCACGGTTTTCTTATCTTATGATATTTCCATCTTATGTCGCACACGTTTCACGTACAATCTACGAAAAGGTTAAACGAACCAATATCTGTCAAACCGGTGAATTGAACCACGGACCGGGTTGCATCAGCTCTGAAAGTGACTAGAGGACACAGATTAAGGCTTTCTATTTCAGAACCTGAGGTGCAACTAAATACTAAAGTACGATGCTTCAAAGAGTTACTCAATTCTCCCAGACCAATCCGGATATCAGCCAATTTAAAGGCTCTCCGTGCTCAGTAGATTAGAACTGGTTTGAATCCCGAAATGCGCGGATTTGGGGTTCATTTGATTGGCGGGCAAGGAGTTTAATTTTTTGCGCGGAACAATTCAGGCAAATGAGATAGATGCTGATCTGTTTTATCTCAGTTAGTATATTTGTCATGTAAGTATAGCCAGGAGATCTCATAAAAATATAGCCAGGAAATGATACAGATGTAACTTTTTATTGCACGTGTAAGTTATGTATCCCACAACACCAAAATTCTCATACATTGCACATAAATAGACAGCTTCTATACTGGCATTTGATAAATATGTCCAAAAGCAGAAAAAGGGTTGTTCTCTAGTCCGGGCTCCGGGGTCTAAATAAGCATTCCATTGTACACCAACTCCAAGAACATAGGATAAGTTTCATCCGAGAAGGAAACTTACTTGAAGTATCAAAGACCAATACCTTGAGGACATGAAATTTCAATTTAAAGATAACATCAGTGACCAATACCTTGAGGTTGATTTCATAGATGAACTTGGAGTTCCTGTACCCCAACATCAACTGACTTTTCCGTAACCACATTTCCATCACCCTGATCCGAATACACATCCTCCTCATTATCATCAGAATCCAACGTGAACTTTTCAGAATTCTCCAACGGCAACATTTCTGCTCCAATAGGTCTATAACTCAACTCCTCACTCACCCTAACACCTCCACGACGTCCCTTCCCATTCAAAACAGAAAACAACCCGACAACAACAACAACCATAAACGCCAAATGACAATTAAACTGCAATGTAGCAATAGCCCTCCCTCGATGATACTCCTCATGTCCACTACACCTAATCGTATAATTCCCTCTACTCTTTTCCCTCAACTTACACCCATGCACTAACATGTTCGTGTAAAACGAAATCCCCATTTGCACCAACCACGTCCCCTGCAATATCAACCCAACTCCTCTCGCCAATCGAGCGTAAAACACATAACTTATTTCTATCGAAACAAGCTCCATTACCGTGGAAAATAAACACACAGCGATCGGAAAAAGCATAAGATCAAAATAACGATTCTCAATCCCACTAGTATCTTTTCTCTGCATATAAAACAACACAAACTCCTCCAGAAATCCAAACAGCATCACCAGATTAATCAACGAAGACGGAAACGGAACGACGCGTAACGAACTCAAAATACCTAAAACGGCGAAGAGGAGGAAGAGCGCGGCGACGGAGAGCATCTGGAGCTGTAGAGCGGTGCCGACGCGATCGTGGGAGGAAATGGAGTCGGTGAGGGAGATGAGGGAGTTAAGGAGGAAGAAGAGGGAGATTAGGGAGATTGTGATGTGGAATTTAGGGTTTTGGGATTTGGTTAAGTTGTGGAGGGATTGGAATGAGCCTATGAAGATGAAGGCTGCGCCGGCGAAGAAGAGGGCGAGGAACGACATGGTGCGGTGGTTGATTGGGTGGTTGTGGTGGTCGGAGATGGAGATCTGATGATCGGAGAGTCTGCAAATCGGTGTTGACGAAATGGATTTGAATCTGGAGTAGAAGTATAAAGCTTAATTTTCTTTGAAATAAATAAAGAATTTACGCATTTTAAGTAAAAATCGTTAGTATCACAAAATGTTGTAATCTTGTTACTTTCTAGATTATAAAAATGATTAGAAAGATATTTATGTTTATCATCATTAATTATCATCAATTCAACATTTGTATTTAAATTGAAAATAACTATAAAATCTAACTGTTCGTATCATTTGTAAATTCAATAACCTATTTTAATCAAAACTCAATTTTAATCTCAACTATCAATTTAATCAAATTAACGGTTAGAGTATTTTAGTATTTTGATGTACATATTTTTTGATAGTTGATACATAATATGTGGCCTTAGTTCAAAAGAAATGATTAGTTTTTATAAAATAGAAATACTTAATTATCTTGATTTTAATATCTCGAAAATTAATATTAAAGTTGATTTTTATTAAAATGACGTATTAAATTTACAAAAAATCATAATAGTTGGGTGATAGTTTTTAAAATTAATCTCATGAATCATAATAGTTGGGTTGACAGTTTTTAGAGTGAAATCTCATTAGTTAGATTATCATTAATTTGATAATCGAGATCCTACTTAGGATTCTACATTTATTTATATGTTGTTCCTTAACTTTACTCTTTAATAAATTGATGTATTAGTATTTAAAGAAATATATTTATACTATAGGGTTAAGTTCTAGGGGGCAATAAATAATTGTGAGACATAAGGATAAAATCTCAACCGTTGATTTGATTAATCTGACGGTTGAGATTATGGTTGTTTTTTAATTAATCGGGCAGTTGGATTTGCAAAAAACACGGGCGGTTGCATTTGGCGGTTATTTTTTTGTTTAAATCTCATCCGTTAGATTATTAATAATCAACGATCAAGATTATCTCACCGTCTTACTAATATTTATTCGTCCTAGTTGAACTTTCCCCTTATACTTTATATTTAAAAGTGTAGATAAGGTTCAAGAAGGGCCTATGAATTAATGTGAAATAGAGTGACATCATCTCAACCGTTGATTTCAATCAATTCAATGGTCAATATTGATAACCGTCAATCATCAACCGTCCCGTATTTTTTGCTAATTCATTTTAATTTTAATTAAAAATCAATTTAATCCCAACTGCTATTTTAATCTCAATCAACGGTTGAGATGAAGTCCTACTAGTTTACCAAATTTATTTGTTTCTCTTGATCTTTAACCCCAAAATTGTATTTATAAAAAACCATTTATCTCAAGGGGTCTATTTTAGCAAAAAAAACCTCTTCAATTTTTTAAAATAAGCCCTTCAAATAGGAATTATTTCTAACATGGGTTTATATTTCAAGAGTTTGGATCATGTACAACTTTAATTTATCATAAGACAAAAGTAAAAAATTTGAATCGTTAATTTGATTGATCTAAAAGTTGAGTGATTGGATTTGCGAAAATACAGAGCGGTTGGATTTAAAGGTTTTTTCTTTTAATTTCATCCGTTAGATTATTAGAAATCTACAATTAAAACCATGTCCTACTGTTTCACAAATATCTAATTGTCTATCTCGATATTTTTCCTAAATTTCAATATTTCAAATCTTTCTTCTATAATTGGTGTACTAACAAATTAAATATTAGACCTGTAGACAAATGGACAAGACTAGATATGATCCTTTTTAAATGTACTCCGTAAAATTTATTAACTCGATCTTTGAACCCAACCAGATTTGGCACCCTTCACCTAACTGCCTTTCAAATTTACTCCTTTTCATAAACTTTCTAAACCTAAACGCATCTGCTTGACGATGACTTTATAATAATTAACGACGATATTAATACAAACTACTACAAAAACAATCTTGTTTTTTTAAATTAGGAAAGCTTAACTACTGTGATGGTAATTGATGAAACATATTCAATATGTAACAATAATTTAAGGAAGTCTTAGGTTGGAGTTGTTGACGAAAAGCGTTGTCTTTAACAAAAGGAAATGGAGTGCACGTAGTCCTAATTTCCTGACCATTTCAAGCATTTAACTACATTTTTGCTAGTTATCAATTGTCAATTATTTTATCAAAAAAAATTGTATAACAATTCTGAGTTCAATAAGTCGATTTTTTTAAATAATTCAAAGCTATCGAATTGGACAACTTACGTATCGAATTGGAGCCGGCTGGCACTAGTGGCATTCAATAAAATGCTGTCCATTTTTAAGGAATATATTAACTCGAGATTATGATTTATGATATTTGTCGTGACAGCACGATTTTGATGTCCCGACATAAATTGCAAACTCAATCACTGTTATCATTGAAACAGAGCACATACGACATCGTTTTGACAAATATTTCGATAATTTTACTTTAAATTACAATAAAAAGTTAAAACAACTCCAATTTTAATCATTACTGACTAATTAATTAATTAATTGATAATCCAAGTAATAGTGTCAAACTAATTAAACTCAATTAATCAATCTTTCTCTCTTCGAAGCTCACATTTCTTTTGGTGTCAATCATCTCACAATTTCCACAACCGATTCACCACCACTACCAACAGCTGGTCGAATGTTTGTTTATTACTTGTCCCTTTTCGTTGTTTATTCAATAGAATCACTTTGTTGACATCTGCTGCTGTTTCGGTCGGAGCTGTACCCAGCTCGATTTCCAAACCCACTTTCCAGATTTTCATGTCTCCCCATTTCTAACTGCTGCTCGGTCAAAAGGGTCTCTGTAGATTGCTGGATCTGGGTTTTGTTTTAGAGCTCAGTTTCATCTTAAAGGTACAATCTTTTTCAGTTATCATCGGTTTTGTTTACTTGTTGCTTTTGTTTTTTGCTTGGATAGTTTGATTTGATATCTACTGAGATTTGCGGCTTTTGGAGTGTATAGAATTTAAGTTGACTGTGCAGGGTTTTTTACAGATTGGTGGTGATGGAGGGAGATGGGAGGTTTGGGGTTGTGGTGGTTTTGATGCTGTCTATGGTGGTTTTGTCTACTGGATTTACTCCTGCGGATAATTATTTAGTTGATTGTGGTTCGACCTCCGATACCACTGTTGGGACTCGGTTGTTTGTATCTGATTCATCAGCATCCAAGATATTGACGAGCAGTGGTTCGGTTGAGGCGAGTACGAGCACGAAGGTGGGCTTGTCTTCGGATCTTGCGAAGATTTATCAAACTGCAAGGATCTTTACTAGCAAGTCGAGCTACACATTTTCGATTAGTCAACCGGGGAGGCATTGGATTCGGTTGTATTTCTATCCGTTTGTGTATGATGTCTATGATATGAATGAGGCAGGGTTCTCGGTGTCTGCTCAAAGTCATGGGTTGTTAGATAAGTATAATCCGCCTAGCAACACTACTGTTAAGGAGTTTTCGGTTAATGTCACGACGGATACGCTTGTGATCACCATTGCGCCTTGGGAGAATTCATTTGCGTTTCTTAATGCACTGGAGGTTGTTTCAGTCCCTGATGATGTGATTGTTGATGAAGCTAGTCTCGTGAACCCATTAGGGAGTTATTCGGGCTTGTCGCATCAGGCGCTTGAGACGGTTATGAGGGTTAATATGGGTGGACAATTTGTAACATTTCAAAATGACACACTTGGGAGAACATGGGTTAATGACAAGCAATATTTACTGTCTCCAGAGGTCGCAACCAATGCGACTGATATAAATGCGGTGAATTATGTTGATGGGTTGGCGACAAAAAACATCGCTCCTATATCTGTCTACGGCAGTCTTACTCAAATGAGCTTTGCGAGCACTTCAAGCAGCAATTTCAACATAACTTGGGAGTTTGATATTGTTAAGGGTTTTCAGTATCTAATCAGGTTTCATTTCTGTGATATTGTGAGCAAGTCCCTTGATAAGCTACTGTTCAATGTTTACGTGGACTCTTTTAATGTCGCTCCAAATCTTGATTTGAGTAGTAAAACTTTCAGCCAGCTAGCTGCTCCGTATTATATGGATTTTGTGACTGCCACGACTACCTCTTCGAAAATTCGTATCAGTATTGGTCCATCAACTCTCAACTCGGACAATCCGAATGCCATTCTCAACGGGCTTGAGATAATGAAGATGAATAATTCCGCAGGCAGTCTGAGTGGCTCAGCTGCAGTGGATCCTGCTAGTTCGACTTCAGGCATGAATGTCTCGCTTATCATTGGCATCGCTGTTGGGGGAGTGGTTTTGTTGTTGATCGCTATATTCATCTTCGTAATGTGTAGGAGAAGAAGAAAAATGCAACAACCGGGAGGACAAGGTGATACTAAGACATGGATTCCTTTATTCGTCAATGGGAACTCACACACTATGGGTAGTAAATACTCGAATGGGACAACTGTCAGCGCTATTTCGAGCTACGCATGTCGTATTCCATTTGCGGCTCTTCAAGAGGCTACGAATAATTTCGATGAGACTGGAGTCATCGGTGTAGGCGGTTTTGGAAATGTTTACAAAGGAGTTATGAGTGATGGCTTGCAAGTTGCTGTCAAGAGAGGGAATCCTAGGTCTCAACAAGGTCTTGTGGAATTCCAAACTGAGATAGAAATGTTGTCGCAGTTCCGCCACCGTCATTTAGTTTCCTTGATAGGATATTGTGATGAAAAGAACGAGATGATTTTGGTATATGAGTTTATGGAGAACGGGACACTTAAAAGCCATTTATACGGGTCAGAATATCCGAGCATGGGATGGAAGGAAAGACTTGAAATATGCATTGGTGCAGCCAGAGGGCTTCATTACCTTCACACTGGCTATGCCAAAGCTGTTATCCATCGTGACGTTAAGTCTGCAAACATTTTACTTGATGAGAATCTTATGGCTAAAGTTGCTGATTTCGGTCTGTCGAAAACTGGACCCGAGTTGGATCAGACTCATGTTAGTACAGCAGTGAAAGGCAGTTTCGGTTATCTAGACCCCGAGTACTTCCGGAGGCAACAACTTACAGATAAGTCAGATGTATACTCATTTGGAGTGGTGTTATTTGAAGTACTATGCGCAAGGCCTGTGATTGATCCATCTCTCCCACGTGAAAAAGTAAACTTAGCTGAATGGGCCATGAAGTGGCAGAAGAAAGGACAGTTGGAGCAGATCATCGACCCCAATTTGCAAGGAAATATCAAGCCCGACTCGCTTCGTAAATTTGCTGAAACAGCTGAAAAATGCATAGCTGATTATGGTGTTGACAGGCCTGCAATGGGAGATGTGCTGTGGAACTTGGAATACGCTCTCCAACTGCAGGAAGCAGTAATTGAAGGTGATGATGAAGACAATAGTACTAATAACATCGGCGAGCTCTCTCCTCTAGTCAACGACTTCCCGCAAGCTGAGACCAGTGAATCTCCAGCTGAATACGAAGCATCAAGTTTAGATGACATCTCTGGAGTATCAATGAGTAAAGTCTTTTCTCAGCTCGTCAAATCTGAGGGCCGGTGAAGACCATCTTTATATCAAGAGATTACACGAAACATAATTCTTTTGTTGGCTTAAGTATTAAAACTACATTATCCGTCTGGCCGGTTTCTGAGGCCTCACTTGACTTCAAACTGAAGGAAGAACTTGGATTTGTACAGGAAAGGATGGTGCAAAAAGTCTAAGATGTCATCTCTATATTGACTTCTTAATGACTTTTGTTGTAATGACCACCCATTTTCAAGAGTTGTGTTGTCTGTTGTTCTTGTATTTTGTTTGATAAACCATGACATACTTTGTATTTGAATTTTACTTCTCCATATGCTTAAAACCATGTTGTCCTTGAACTTATGACTATTTTGTTGTTAAGTAGATGAGCTTTGCTGAATGTACCAATATTCAAATCCTGCAATAAAATAACAATTTGCAAGGATCCAAAATTACGTAGTTTTGATAAGAGTTCAATCAAAACTATTAACTTCAAAGTTATGTAATTTTGATGTTCGTAATAAATAATTGCGCTGCACCGAATCCAGATCCAATATTGATTGAAATAAATGATTTCCAACATCCAACTGGCTGACAGCTAAACTGTCCGCGAATGAAATTTGTAGATGAGAAAAAGTTAAATTTGTCGAAAGACAAAATGTACTTCATCAATTAATCTAATTTTAATCAAATTCATTGTCAATGGTAAGCTTACTTGCTTTAGCAATTCAACGGTAGGGTTTCCAACGGCTTGAAAATTTGAATTCGGAGTTTATTAATTTCTTCATTTAATATTAAAGATAAAATCCCATCGACCGCCCAGTAAATCGAAATTTAATTTCGGCAGACCAAACCCTAGATTTTCTCGAACAATCAATCCATCGCAACCTCTCTGTATCAACCAATCACTGCACTTGGTCGATCCATCGTCATCGTCACCTCGTCGTGGTTTTGTCGCTGTTTTCCTGATTGTTGATTGTTAGGGTTGGAGCTTCGCCGATTTCGATCCCGGTAGGAGATCGACAATCCGCAATCAGCGATCATTCTCGTGTAAGTTGTTGAAGCTATTGATATTTTGTGTATCTATTGTGTGAATGCGATTTCGTATGAGCTGCGATTAATTTTTGTGGAAAATGAAATCGATTGTATAAAATTTCTGATTGGATTTTGAGCTATGAATTTGGGTTAGACATGGAGCAGATTAGAAGATTTTTTTAAATTCATTTTGTAGCCATCAGGAGTTGGTGTATAGGTCTGGTCTTTTGAATCTTGAGTTAAATATTGAATTGTTTGATACAAAATTCAGGTTGGCAAGGGATTTTAGGAAATGGAGACTTCACAGTCATTTAAAAGGGGAGGAATGGTGCCAGTTTCCCCAGCAAAAACTCCTCGATCGAGTGACAGAGGATCTAGAGATTTCAGACCAGGTGATGCTAATTTGAGTGGAAAACAAGACAGGGAGAAATGCGTGAATGTTCAAGTGATAGTTAGGTGCAGGTATGATAAAAAATTCTCAATAGACAAGGTTGCTTAACGAGAATTTTTATTTTCTATTTAATAATGAAATCTCGGTTTGATTTTCAATGGCGTCTTCAGGCCATTGAGTGACGAGGAGCAAAGACAACATACACCTGTTGTAGTATCTTGTAATGAATCTCGGAGAGAAGTTGCTGTGGCTCAAAATATTGCCAACAAGCAGATTGACAAGACATTCGCTTTGACAAGGTTAGCATTTTTATATTGAGCAGAAACAAACTTTTATGCTTGAATAAAAAGAAGGGACAATTTCTTTTGATACCTTTAATGGTGTGTCATTGCGTTTTTTATTTTATTGAAGAAATTAATAGCAATGTTGAACAATTCATTGCAGGTGTTTGGCCCTACCTCTAAACAGAAAGATTTGTATAGTCAGGCTATCTCCTCCATTGTCAATGAAGTCCTGGAAGGATACAACTGTACAATATTTGCGTATGGCCAAACTGGAACAGGGAAAACGTACACGATGGAAGGGGAAGCCAAAAAGAAGGTATTGCATCTATTTAATTTCTTGTTTTATTCGAAGTACATGCAGCCTGTTGTAAAACTTCATTCTTCTTGTTGCATTCTTTTCGTACTCAACAGAATGGGGACATGCCAAGTGACGCTGGTGTGATTCCAAGAGCCGTTCAGCAAATTTTTGATGTATTGGAAGCTCAATGTGCTGAATACAGCATGAAAGTCACATTTTTGGAGCTTTACAATGAAGAAATCACCGATTTATTGGCAGTCGAGGATTCATCAAAAGCTTTTGATGACAGATCTAAGAAACCTTTGGCACTTATGGAAGATGGAAAAGGGGGTATTTTGGTGAGAGGTTTGGAAGAAGAAATTGTGTGCACTGCCAAAGAAATATACAAGATACTGGAAAAGGGTTCAGCAAAGAGGCGAACAGCGGAAACTTTACTCAACAAGCAAAGTAGTCGTTCACATTCAGTTTTTTCTATCACAGTCCACATAAAGGAGGGCACTCTTGAAGGGGAAGATGTGATCAAATGTGGGAAGTTGAATCTAGTAGACCTTGCTGGTTCTGAAAATGTCACACGTTCTGGCGTAAGAGATGTGAGATACCAAGGCCTTAGTTTTATTTTTTGACTTGCAGTCTATTTTATAAAGTCAATTAAATTCAGATTGATTTACTTAGAAACAATAATTGTGCCTAGTTCTCTAACTCATGGTATTCATCTGTAAGAATTACTTACAGAAAGATTTCATAACTGCAGGGTAGAGCAAGGGAAGCTGGAGAGATCAATAAAAGTTTGCTCACTCTTGGTCGATGTATTAATTCATTGGTTGAGCATTCAGGCCATGTTCCATATAGGTAAGTGAAATCTTCAATTTAAATTGCATGTCATCGAGACTTGATTCTAATTTAATTATTGGGTTTCAATATATATCAGGGACAGCAAGCTAACCAGGCTATTGAGGGACTCGCTAGGAGGAAAAACTAAAACATGTGTAATTGCGACAATTTCACCTTCTATTCATTGCTTGGAAGAGACACTCAGTACCTTAGACTATGCTCATCGTGCCAAAAATATAAGAATAAGCCAGAGGTACATTACAGTTAGAACTATAGCAATGAATCCTCTTCTGCTAATTTAACAACTCACTCATTTGAAAATTTTGTGGATTGCTTTACAGGTCAATCAGAAAATGTTAAAAACAGCTATGATCAAGGACTTGTATTCTGAAATTGATAGACTAAAACAAGGTAAATATTTTCTTCTATTGGAAATTTTTCATATAATAAGTGTTTTCATTTGTGATTTTTAATCTTTAACACTGAATCCCCAGAGGTTTATGCTGCTAGAGAAAAAAATGGAGTCTATATACCTCAGGAACGTTATCTCCAGGAAGAAGCAGAGAAGAAGGTATGTCTCTTAGAATTTCAAATCCTCGATAAACATAAACATCTACTCACACCTGGTATAAATACAGGCAATGGTTGAGAAAATTGAACGGATGGAAGTGGAATCAGAATCCAAGGACAAGGTATGACTAGCTTGTTGTATTCTAAATATTCACATTAGTTTCAACAAGAGCAGTTTGATTCAAAAGAAAATGATTATGAGCAGCAAATAGAGGAGCTTCAAGAACTCTACACCTCTCAGCAAGCAACGGCTGCAGAGTTATCTGAAAAGCTTGGTAAAACTGAGGTGGGTGGTTCAAAATAATGCACTATTCAAATATGAAAGAAATCTTGAAGCACTGCAACTTACAATTAAGAAGTTCTACTTTATTTTTGATGCCCGTTTAATAAAAGAAGTAACCCCGCTTATTTAAAAATTCAGAAAAAGGCTGGCGGAAACAGACTTTGCATTGGCTGATCTTCAACAAAAGCATCGACAAGCTAAAGCAACAATCATAGAAAAGGAATATCTGATACAAAATTGCTCAATAGTGGTGAGTAAGGTTTCACGTTTTTAAAGACATGGTACCTCTTTGCATATATCCATCATTCCATGTAGTCTCAACAATCAACCATTTCTGTCTCACTTTTCTGTTAATTGCAAAAATTTCAGAGAAGGCTCTCATTGAACGTTCATTTGAGCTGCGGGCGGAGCTTCAAAATGCAGCCTCTGATGTTTCTGCTTTACATACGAAAATAGGTACAATTCACAATTTAGTATTCTAATTAACTGGTCTGAATTTAATTTCACCTTAAGACTGATGAAATTACTTCCACTTGTCCTTTCTTTCAGAACGCAAGGACAGAATCGAAGATGGCAACCGAGCTCTAATACAAAGATTTCAGACCCAACTGGCTGAACAGCTAGAAATCTTGCATCGCTCTTACGAGTTCGGTTACAAAACAAGAACAGCAGCTAAAGGACATGGGGGAAAACATGCAATCCTTTGTTGCAACCAAGGGACAGGTATTGTATAGTTTCTACTTTCTTAGGCCCTTCTTTCATTTTTAGTAAATTTATTTATAGCTACTTACTGTCTGATTTGTTAATTTACTAGACTACCGAAGAAATTAGGGGGAGAGTCGGGAAACTAAAGAACATGTGTTCTTCTGGTATCGCAAACTTTGAATGGTTTAGCTTGTGAGCTGGATGAGAACTTAAAGTCAAGTCTAAGAGACCTTAATTCGATCTTATTAAGCACTCAACTTCCCTTCAGGATGTAAGTTTTATAAGTTGCTAAGATATCAGTACTTGTCAGTTGACTTCCTACAGCTCATTATTTACGTTGTATATATAGCTTTTCAAGGTGATTTCCTCAGAGGCTGATTCCTTATTAAACAATATTGAAAATGATATGCATAACGAGGAGGTGATGCTGAACGTATTCGCTCAGCAGCAGGCAGAGGTTTGTGATCAATAACTTTTGCAAGCTATACAGAATCTCAACCATCTTGATTCTCAAACCTTATAAATATTCAGGCACATGGCAGAGCTATTGAAGCGACACGGTCCATATCTGGAGTCACCGATGGGTTTTTTGTAGCTGTAGATGCTCACACATCTAATTTGACACACATTATTGAAGAATCCCAAACAGCCCACAATCAAACCTTGGCAGAGCTCGAAAATAAATTTGCGGTTCGTTGAATACTATCAGAGTTCATGTATTAAAACATATAACATTTGCACCTTTAACGTATGGATTTTTCAGGAGTGTGCTGCCAATGAGGAGAGGCAGTTGCTTGAGAAAGTGGCGGAATTGATTGCAGATTCAAATGCCAGAAAGAAGAAGCTCGTAAATATTTATTTATACTCAACAATAGCCAGAACTCGTTTTTTTAAGTTGTTCATACTTAATATTTTTAAGCTGCAATATTAACTGAATAAATTTGCTCATGATTGTTTCTCAGATACACGACTCGGTGTATGATCTTCAAGAGACTGCCATTGAAAGCAATAGAAAATTACAGCAGGAAACATCAGCCATAGGAATGTCTAATTCATCGGTTAAGACACAGTGGAGAGCGCATATGGAAAAAACTGAGAACAGCTATGTAGAATATACATCAGCTTTAGAGAGTGAAAAGGAGGGCCTGGCAGAAGCTATAAAGAACTGGTATGACATTTCCTTAATATCCCTTATTAAAGTTCCACGCTGGAGATCTATGTTTAAATTTGGTTTTCTTTATTTGTAGTGTTATGAAAGTCAAATTGGGTTCGAAACAGTGGAGAAACGCAGAAGATTCATTACTGGAGTTAGAGAACCAGAAATGCCAGTTCAATCAGTTCAATCATCAGGTCAGATAGATGTGCCGTATGATTTATTCATTTGGTGATTAGTATCCTTTTTCATATTGCTTTTCAAATCCGGTTACAGGAAAGGTAATGAAGCCAGTCAATCCTTGCACACTAAATTCTCTGCCACGCTGCCTCTGTAAATGAGGAGATTGATCTTGAGAACAAGGGTTTTCTATCCACCATTGATTGTAAGTGCTTTCTTAATCTCTTGCCCTTTTTAGATTGAATTTCATGTTGTTGGATTTCCATTGAAAGTGAGTGAGTTCCATGTAATTTGGCAGATTCACTAAAGCTCGATCATGAAGCACATGATAACCTCGACTCACTGATAGTCCCAACTTGGGAAGATTTGAGAGAATTGAAAAGTGTGCACCACTATGATGTCACTAACATCACAGACAAGTCAGCTCAATGCTTGCTACACGAGTACAAGGTGGATGAACCAGCTTGTACAACACCAAAGAAAAGGCCTTACAATCTGCCTGGAGTGATTACCATTGAACAGCTTAGAACCCCTCCTTTCGAAGAACTGCTTAAATCATTTCGGGATGGTAAATCTGGCGGTAAGCTCCCCAATGGAGAAATGAAACACAACAATGGCAGCCCTCGACCACCAAACGACTCCAGATCCCCACTAACTCCTGTCAACTAAAAACAAAACTGTGAAGTGAAAATAGAGGTCATAGTATGTTGATAATCTCCACCCTCGAGATGCAGATGATCATGTACTGTCGGTCCTGCTACAAATTCTTATAAAATCAATTTTATTATTATTCAAAAAACCATGTGAAAACTGAAAACTAACTGTCAAACTGCTCAGGAAGTTCTACATTCTGGTTTAACTTGGGTTTTCAATAGGCCCGAGAGTCGAGTGGCAGTTAAATTCGTTACACTCCCGGTTAGACAACTTTAAGACCCCAGCATTTGTTTTTCAAGGGAAGAAGAGTGTGACCAGAAAAGAAGGAGAACATTGATAAATTGCAAACACACACTGGACCAATCCCCAGTTTGACCCAAAAGTCGATTTGTAGGTCATGGTTCATGACCCAATATATACTTTGCAATTACCAGTCAATTAATCGATGTGGGACAACTTGACAGCTGACATTCTTTATTATTCAACACCTTCCATTCAGCTTAACTAGAGATTAACCTCTGGACTAAACCTTAAGGAGTTGAGCTAAATTAACAGAATGTATGTTAATTTGCTATCTAAAACAGTATCCTCTTAAGTTGTACTCCCTCCGTCCCACCCAAAGGTTCCTATTTGGCATTTCCAATGTAAAATAAGAAACCAACATTTAAGGAATAAAAAATTCTGATGAAAATCTGATTAAGACAAATCCAAAAGTAAACTTTCCCACCAAAATTTTAAAAAATTCTGATGAAAATCTGATTAAGACAATTCTAGGGTTGTTGGGGGTGATTTTTCAATTTTGGTAGTTAGTTTAATTTAAGTATAATGATGAATTAGTTAGTATAATTAAGTATGTTTAACTAGTAAGTGTAATTAGAGTGTTATATTTTAATATTTATTTTTTGCCAAAAAAGGAAATAGGAAGCATTCGGTGGGACACCTAAAATGGCAAAAGAGAAGCATTCAGTGAACGGAGGGAGTATTTTTACAAATATCTGTTGGAGAACTGTAACAGCCAATAACATTCAATTTCAGTAACTATATTTTATAATTATGAGTTCTTAAAATGATATATTATTATGATTTGGATCTCAATCGATCTTATTACTTTTGGTCCTTTCATTGTTTGAGTTTGATTTTTGTCAATTATAATTATGAGTGATTTTGTGAGATTATCTCATGTCAAATAATATTATTGGCACTGGAATAGTTTTAGCCATTCTAAGAAGAGAATGGATCAAATGAAAAGTGCTACTTTGGTTATAAAATGCAAACAAATCTAGACCATCCATTTAATTACATCTAACGGTTACAATATAATCTTATTAATTAATATATTAAATCACAAAAGGGCAATAATGGTAACATACATTAGAATATATTTACAAATATATTAATTAATTTCAATCCCTTATTTTAAGGTAACCAACATTCAAATCAATTAATTAACTAATTAATTAATTAACTAATTAGGAAAGTCTGATTATCAACAAATCAGGTTTAAGAGATATATGTTTCGTAAATGGAATGTTTAGATTTGTTTATAAACGATGTGTTTAAATTTCATGATTTTTATTAAACTGATCTTATTTAGAATTGTCATAGTCTAAAATTGATCTTATTCGGAGTTTTAGTGTAAGTTCATATTTGTCTATATTTGATTCATGAATCATATTATAGCAAATCATGAATCATAGATGTCTTATAACTGGAAAGTTTAGTTCGTTATCTATTAATGTTTACACTGATGTTCCAATAGATTTATTTCAGATTTTTGTATTCTCAAGAGTATGTTTTCGTATTAATAATATATTTGTTTGTATGATTCATACATTGTACACCTTTGATTCGTGAATCATAACATAGCAAATAATGAATCATGGGTTCCATATTATAGGTAACAGTATTTAGAACAAATGATGAATCATATAACAACAAATAATGAATCATAGACTCTTACAATTTATTATTTCATTAAAATATGTATTTCTTATATCTCTAATAAGTGATATTGGAACGATGATAAAATCATTTTTCAATAATCGTGATCTGACACAACACATATGAAACAATTAGTAACAATATTTATTCGCAAAATATTTACGTAACAGAATTTAAAACATGATTCTACGCATGATTCGTGATTTGCTACAATATGATTCACGAATCATATGGGGTCAAATACTGAATCATGTATAAACGAGTGTTAATACACTGAAATAGTAAGAGACTTCCATATTTTTACCCAAATCTTCTTGGAATCATTCTAGTGACGGTGTCGCGACCTGCAAACATAGAAGACTTCGTAAATTTACGCGACATGTAGCTAATCGATACACGAAGCCAACGTTACCGACTTGAGATTTCCAAAGGCAAAGTAGGGTTTCAAAATTCCCGTGAGAGTGAGACGAAGATGGTTTAGGGTGGTCAATTCACGAATCGTTTCAAAGCTGGATTTTTGGTTTGCCAAATTGTGAAACCAATGTTCAAATCGAATCGGAATTGAAATTTATCTAAAACCATGATTTTAGGGATATCAAAACAACTTGAATTTTGGCAATTTCGTGACTAATTTACCCCTTTAAGGATTGTAAATATTAATTTTAATATTTAAATCTTTCAATATTTACAAATTGACCTCAAATTAATAACCGCAGATCTACAAAATTTATTGGTCAAGATTTGTTTATATTTTATAACTAAAAGTTACTTTTCACCTGATCCTTACTCTTCTAAGAAACTAGGCAAAAGACCTTTAAGTAGCAAAAATAAGCCTCAATCCATCAACTGGTTTTTATATCTCAGGCACGCACCATTTATCACCTCAAGTGAATGATATCTCAAAAAAAGTGAATGATATTTCAAAAAGATCAAGCCGACAACACTGCAGTGGCACGACAAAGATGTGCAATGCTGGGTCCAAATTTTCAACAGAGATTCCTGGAAGCATTTAAAAACTCTTTATGAACATCATATCACATTATTATGTATGTGGTTGAGCTGGCAGGATGAAATTTTACCAGGGTCAACGAAGGGGAATATGAATATATCTTTAAAATTAAATAATTATTAAAATAAAAATTAAGA
The DNA here is from genome assembly GCA_006409495.1 of Sedum album. Lineage (NCBI taxonomy): Eukaryota > Viridiplantae > Streptophyta > Magnoliopsida > Saxifragales > Crassulaceae > Sedum > Sedum album. The sequence continues at coordinate 94,288 of QZGG01000586.1, read as the reverse complement.
TAAATCTTTTTAATTAATAAATTTAACAAACAAATTAATAAAATTAAATACTTGATTACTTGACAATGAGTAAGGTTTTAGAGGACGGAGATATGATCTCAATCGTTAAATACTAATAATCTAACAGACAAAATTTGATTCAAAAAATAACTCTGTTAATCTCAACCGACAGAGTTTTTTTTGTAAATCCAACCACTCCTATATAAAAACCTAAACATTTAATTTAATCAATATTATCATTTTTGAATCGAATCCATAAGAAAAGTTATTTATTACGAAATATGTAATATCTTACAGTAAACACGACTGGAGTATTACATTACAGTATAGACATAGTTGATATACTCAACACTCCAGCCAAGTCCTTAACTACATAGTATTCCCAGCACCGGCACCGGCACCAGCGAGGATACACACATACGCCGCCGTATGATCAGCCGTCCGACGAGATCTATGGACTCTGCCATTGGCGTGATTATTAACTTGAAATAAAAACAGTACCTATATAGATATTTGTCCATTGAAAAAGGTGTGCATCTAGTTTCCTCCCGGATCGTTCCCATTTACGGGGACGATGGATCCACCGCTGCAGTCACCATGCCCGCCACCTTTTCCACAGTTAGGAAATGCAATCATCATCACCATATCGAGGATTCTACGGAAGATCATCCTCTTGATCTTTCCACGACGGGGAGGTAAAGCAGCTGTGTTTGGAGTTGGAGTTGGAGCAGCCATTAAATGAGAATGAAATCGTGGGAAGAGAAGAGTGGTGGAAGAAGAGAATGAAATGCTTGAAGTGAAAAACCTAACCTCACTACTGTATTTATAAGAAAAAGCACATCATATTATATGTTAAATTTGGACCGGAAATTAAAGCTAAGATGGTCAATACTCAAGTGATTAGAATAATAATACTGAAGATGGTCAATACTTAACTAATGTAAAATCCTAATTATTAACATGAATAATATTTAATTTATAGATAAATATTGAGCTTAAGTTGCTTATGAAACAAGCTCATTAAAAAAAGCAACCAACTATGATTTTTTATTTATTTATTACAAACTATGATATGAATAAACACGCTCATTAAATGTCGAGACAAGGCTCCTCTCGACATTTGATAATCTACTAGACACATTTAATAAGCTATTAAGGACTTAGGTGCAGCAAAGAAAATTCTAGGTATGGTTATTGATAGAGATAGAATTAATTATAGATTAATACTGCATCAGAGGCCTTACATAGAAAAGATAGTTAAAAGGTTTGGTTCTTTGGAAAGTAGATATTTGTCTTTGCCGGCTTGCCCCTAGGACCACATTCTGATTTGAATAAGTCACAGTGTCCATCAACCATTAATGATAAGTTGAAAATGGAAAGATATCCATATGCTAATGGAGTAGGGTATGTCATGATAAGCACTAGACCAGATTTAGCTTTTGGAGCATCTGTGTTGAGTAGGTTTGGAGCATCTAGTAGCTTTTGGACTTGGTTGGAGTGTTGAATATATATATCTAGTTTTTGTAATGTAATAGTGGTGTTTACTGTAGGATATTAATTATTATAAATTATTTTTCTTATTAATTTATGTTTAATTCTTTCCTGGATTCGATTCAACAATTCTAAGTTAGTGTCTCTAACTAAATTAATTTGGAAAGGCCAACCTGAGGTCGTGGAAGTTTTTCATTCAAATAAAATATGTAATTAATCAGGGAATCCACTTGTTTAATTAAACAACTCTCGTAGGGATTGTTCCATGTTGTGGAGGCAGCCTGCAGATAGAAATAAAAGAGGCACCTGCACGTTAATATTGAGCTACGTAACAATAGCTTAATAATCTCGTAAAGGGTAGTCAAGTGATGGCAGATATAAAACGATCAATGAACGTCATGAGTCTGCAAAAGCATATCTGTAATTTAAAACACAATTAGAGATCTTCAAAAGGTGCTAATTAGTAATCAGTTTGTTTAATGAACAAGAGGTTGTGCTTCGTACTTTACATTGGCATTGCGACATGTTTGATTGGTTCGCTGATGTCACGAGTGATTCGGTAATAATGACGACACCTTTTTCCAACGTGTCGTGTTTTATAAATGAGCTTCGCTACAAGTGGCTCGACCTGACGTATCGGGATATTGAAATTTTTTTTTCTTTTTTTTTCTTTTATTTACATCAGTGTAGATCGGGATATTGAAATTGAAAACGAAGGGACGTTTTTTTCAAAAAGAGCTGCGGTAAGAATGATATTATAATTATTTATATTGTACTCCCTCCGTCCTAATTTGAGTGACTCATTTGAAAACTTTCACGATTTTTAAGAAAATTGAAAAATATGAGATAAAAAGTAAGAAAGAGAATAAGTGAGATAAAAAGTATGAAAGAGAGTGTAAATGTATAGGTAAAAAAGTTTCTATTTTAGGAAATGGGAAGATCATTTTGAGACATCCAAAAAGGAAATGAGACACTAATAATGGGACGGAGGGAGTACAATAACTATAGGAAACATATTCGATAAATATTCATACAAGTAGGGGTAATTTAAGTATTCGAGAAAATGACTTCAAAAAACCGATCTTTCTTTTTTGTAGGACGGTGTGACACAATCTCAATCGTCCATTATTAAAAATCTAACAGATGAGATTTAAAGAAAAAGAAACCGCCAAATATAATTGCTCGTGTATTTTGTAAACTCAACCACCCAATTTAATTAATAAATAAATTTAATCTCAACCGTTGATTATTTGATTAATCAAAATCAACGGATGAGACTATGTCATTTAGTCTTACAAGAAATAGATGTCCTTCTAGATCCTAACTCTGCATTCAAATATTATTTATACATATTTCTATCTAGTGATTAGATTAATACTCCTTCCGTCCAATTATTAATGTTCCATTTCCTTTTTGGGTGTCCCAAAATTATCTTCCCATTTTCTAAATTTTACAATAAATGAGCATGTTTTCTTTAGTTTTCCACCACATATTTTTCTCCTCTCCCTTTTTTTCACCACTTATTATCTATCAAATCACTTTTTTATCTTTCCTTACCACACAACTACCTATTTTACTTATTTTTTCTTTTATTCCTTAAAAACCGTGTAATGAACCAAATGAGACATAAATTATGGGACGGAGAGAGTAGTACGTACCAAAGATGGTCAATACTCAATAAGTCCTTTGCCTTATCGGAGTCGTACCCATAAATTGATTGAAAATTTAAATTTCATAATCAATTTAAAGTGGTACTATTGTAAACACCTAATTATTAACATGGATAGTATTTAATTTATAGATAAATATTGAGCTTAAATCGCTTATTTAAATTAAACACAGGTATTAAGAAAACTAACCGACTATGGTTTGCTTAAACGGGCTTTAGAGTACAAGGAATTTAAACTCGTTTCAACACATTGTTGAAATTGGGGTCAATTAAGTCGGCCATGTATGGCCTTTAGAGCATCCCCAATTGGCTTTTGTATTTTGATTGTGTAAAATATTATATTATATAAGATATGTATAATTTGGATGATGATAAATGAATTGTACCCCAATGAGGTTTTGTATAATGATTACTTATATATTATAAAATAATAATTTGATATTAATTCAACCGCCCCGTGTTTTTCGCAAATTCAACCGTCAAATTTAATAAAATCAACTTTAATCTCAACTGTTTAATTAATTAAATCAACGGTTATGATTTTGTCCTTTCGTCTTACAATAACTTAATGTCTCACATGATCCTAACCCAATTCATATTTTATTTAACATTTCAAAATAAATATTTATAACAAAATAAAGTGATATGAGAAAGGGCTTCTGATTTAGCATTTTTTACAAATATATTAAAATTTATACACTAATCTAATTACTGGTGGATTCTTTACATTTACAATGTCAGTTCCACATATACCAAAATGATTTCAAAAAGCACAACAAAAAATACTATACCTACGAAGGTGAAGATGACCTTCTATCAATTACATTCTACTTCCTAAAATTTCAGCCTTAAGAGAATTGTAGAAACTAGCTATTTGTGGATCTATATTGATTGTATCAAACTATCAATGGCTATGATGGACGCTTCATAGAATTGTTGCTCTCATTTCTCCCTTGTTTTATTGATTCTTACTTCTTTTCTTTTAAGTTCAAGATGTCCCTCTTCGATCTTTACCATGGTCTCATATTCCTCTCGTCTTTTATTAGCAGAAGCACTCATATGCTCTCTCATATCGCTAAAAAAAGTAGTTGATGCTAAAAAAAGTAGTTGATGCTTCAGCACTCATATGCCAAAGCATGGTGGTGATGTCGTCAGTGCGGATGAGTCATTTTCAAATGTTTCGATGGTGATGGATGGATTCATGGTGCATCAGTTACATAGAGTAGTAGGCAGAAAGATTAGTAAAGTTTAAGAAAAATGTATAGTTTTAATGAGATGAAAGGAGTTAATAATATCAATTGTTGGATATGATTAATTTATCGGTTGAAATTAAACTGATTTTTAATTAAATTTAATATGAATTACTAAAAATTACGGGAATTGGAGAGTGACGGTTATCAATAATAATAAAAATCAACATTAAAATAATATCCTTTCGTTTCTCCTCTTTAATCCTTTTTGTTCATAATATTATGGAAATGTTATTTAAAAGGAAAATATAACATCATAATCATGATTATATAGAGATTGTATCATGTGGAACCCCTCTCTTTTCATGGATCCATGGATCCCTCTTTGCAGCCGTTGATTGTATTTTTTGTGTGCACCAGATTGCGCCACGTAATTGCACATGACAAATGCATATGTGAGTTGCACATGCTTCATTAATGCGCTGGCGCAATCTGGTGCACACAAAAAATGCAATCAATGGCTGCAAAGAGGGATCCATGAATTCATGAAAAGGGGGTTCCACATGGTACTTTCCCTGATTATATATGTTAAGGGAATGTATCATGTGGACCCTCTCAATTTGGTGGATTCGTGGATCTCCTCTTGCAGTCGTTGATTGCATTTTTGGACGCACCAGATTGCGGTAGCGCATTAATGAAGCATGTGCAAGTCACGTGTGCATTTGTCATGTGCACATCACGTGTGCATTTGTCAGGTGCAATTACGTGGCGCAATCTGATGCGTCCAAAAAATACAATCAACGGCTGCAAGAGGGGATCCACGAATCCACCAAATTGAATGGATCCATAAGAAACAACCCCTATATATTGAATGCCAAATTGAACAAATTCACAAAATACACAATTTTATTTAATTTTATGAATAAGTGGGGTTTCCGTTCTAGAATAAAATCTAAATCTCGGCTCTTGTTCCACATCCCAGACACAGCACATCTGCCATCTCTGACAGTGGTCGATCCAGAAATAAATCTGACTGGATCCATCACGTACTAATTCTCCGCATTTCAACATGATCGTCAACATTTTCTAACTTTTAGCAGATATTTGTTCTCGCTTTCAGTATGTTGTTGTGTACGGAGACCTCTTAGGGCTGCTGGCAGCTCACCCAGTAACTCCATTGGTATCACTCCACCATTTGGATGTAATTGATTGATCCTGTATTCCCTCGAATGACACAAGTGCGAGCGCCTAAGCATTTGTTTGAATCTATCAAACTAGATTCAGCCAGCATAATGCAGCAATCCACATCTGCTACGACAAAGAACGCGAGTAGTCTATATCAGTTTCCTGGGGCCACTACACCATTTTACCCCTTATGCAACGTTAGAAAATTTGTGGTCTATAGTCTAAAAACGTGGCTTAAAATGAAACGCAACGACTCGTCGTTGCATAAGTGAACGTTGCTTAACCCTCGTTGCATCGATTTATGCAACATGTACAATTTTTGTGCATGTGGCATAAAGTATATCTTACGAGACAAACATTATCATGTTGCAAGGAGAACGTGGCATAAGCCCAATTTTATGCAACAACCATTTTTTAGTATATGCAACACCCAGTTTTGTAAAACATCAATATATGCAACCTCATGCTGTGTTTATGCAACAACATTTTTACGTCTTATAAACTCTAATTTTAACCTCCCATTTACTAATATACCTGTTCTGCTGAAATCAATTTTCTAAACACTGAACACACAACAAGTTTTATACATCCAAAAGTACCACCTGAATTTACAAATTCAGAATTCAAAAAGTGTACAATTTCATAGTTTAAAGAACACGGTTAGGGGACACGGTTAGGGACACAACTTGCACCTTCGCTCGCGCAACGAGCACCAACAGGGGAAGCGGCAGCGGCAGCAGCTTCATTCACTTGAATATGCTCCTCTAATGCCTTGAACCTTGATTCCCATTTATCCTCCAATGCTTTGAGCTTAGCGGCAGCCTCTTCTCGTTCTTTGGCTTGAATTTCTTTTGTCCTTTCGAGCTCATCTTGAAGTTCTCGGTATGCCTTGAATCGTGCATGAGATGTACCTTCGGGCAGTGGAGGTCGGGTCAAGTTCCTTGCTTGTCTCCTCTTCCTCTTGTTTTTGCCAGTTGCTTCTTCAATCAATCTGATTTGATCTTCCATGGGCATAGGCTCCTCGACATGGTCTATATCACTTTCATGACTGTCACGCAGCTCATCCATTTTTAGTTTAAGTTTTTCCTGCATTTAGTCAAGCGTATATGTTTATTTAGACTATTATTTCAACATAAAAGAAGAATATCGCAACAAACAGATGTGATCAAACAAAAATCAGAATGTCAAGAACATGTTTTATGTTTTACAAACTATCAGCAAAGTTGCATACATGACAGCAATATATTTCCACCAAAGTTTCAGACAAGATCAAATGGACAGCAGCTATTCAGCCACAAAGACTCAGACATCATCAAATAAACAACAACTAACTCAGACATCATCAAATAAACAACAACTATATTTCAAACTTACAGCAAACTTTACCAAAGTATCAGCAAACTATAAACTAATATCATCTAACAGATAGACAGGATGTAATATCACCAAACAACATGTTCTGAAAACATATGAAGACAATCTAATTTGATATAACAATGATAAGAACAAATAACGGGTAACCCCCAAAGAGTTACCCCAATATCCAAAGTGAAGCATAGATAAGTTAAAATGCTTTACCGCTATTTTTGCTCCATTAGCATCTTGTTCATAAACCTTTTGAATGGTCGCAACATAAGCTGCCTTGTTTCCAGTCTTCATGTACTCCCTTGCTCTTTGTTCGTATGGCTTTTTACCCGAGTGATGGTTGACACGAGTGGTGCTGTTTCTTGAAGATTGGTTTATGCCGCGTTTTTCCTAGAAAAGAAAACATATTAGACACTAAACTTAAATAAATAAAATCATTCACAGATACAAGAGATATTAAACATATTAGAAGAGAATGAAGATTGATAGGACCTGAAAATTTGGGTCCTTGAAGTGGTTGACAAGCCATTCCCACTCTTCACGCCTATCTTTAAACTCCAGCGGAAGACTAGGACCATATTTGAGAAAGTGAGAACTACATGCTGACTTCCAACATCTATAACGATCAGCTGCCTTTGTAAGAATGTATGCTTCGAGCCACTTATCTTCTTTGTTTACCTCGAAAAAAGTCTAAACTATGGTTATTAAAGGTATATAAAAAAGTAAGTAATGTATAAATGTGAATTTACTTACCGAAACGTGCCTGATCACTATATTCCAGTTATCTTCTCCAATATCCCCAAAGCTGACTGCTTTCATCGGCAACAACGACTTTACAACGCTGCCAATCTTGTGAACCAGCAACACTCTCCATTTATCCGGGATCAGCTCACCATCAGGTCCTTGTTGCAGCTTTAAACGATGTCCGAGTTGCTGAACTTCAGCTTCCAACTTCGCACAAGTCACTATTCCACGGGTTTTTTTGGACCCATTACCGTCACCTAATAATAAGACATCAATTCCATAAATTTCAGCAACTAGGAAAGTTATAATATCAAATTTAAATACAAGACAGTAAAAAATAATACAAAATTTTACCTTTTTTGCAGCGTATGCTGAGCAGTGGTTCATCACCTTCATTGGATGTATCAGCGGTAGCTTGGTTTGCATTACTGCGCCGCGAAGTTGCACTTGTGGCTGGTACACTTACAACGGACAGTGGTGGTGGACGGGACCGAGAACGATGAGACTCTGCTTGAGATGGAGAACGGTGGGACTCTACTTGAGACTGAGAACGGTGGGGCTGAGCTTGGGCACTTGCTGATGGCAGTGTGTTTTGGTTTGCTGAGGCTTGCTGAGGTAAAAGGTTCTGGGAAGATGATGCTTGGTTTGGTAAAGAGTGATATGCTGAGCTTTGGTGGGACGGTACAGGATTTTGAGCTGAGTTTTCTGAAGGTGGAGACACGGAAACTGGACTGGGAGGTCTAATAGGAGGCAGGGGGCTTTGAGGACTGCGAGGTCTAACCGGCAGAGGGCTTTGAGGATGAACCGGCAGAGGGCTTTGAGGACGAACCGGCGGACTAGTGGATCTTGCTGGAGGTTGGCTGTCGGGTGGACTAGGAGGTCGAACGGGGGGTTTTCTTCTGGGGGCCTTAGGTCGAGCAGGTGGTTTTGTTGGCCGGACAGGTACATGCTCGCTCGGATCAGCGAAAACCACTTCGCCTATTATTTCATCCTCGCTCGATTCTGCCAGAGATTGGTCCGATTCAATCTGTATGGGAGATGATGATTGTTGCAAAGGCTTCCTCCAAGCATGCATCCGCTGAGACTTCCTCCTCCTAATTGGGACAGCCGACGCCTTCTTTTTACCGGAGGGACCAGCCAGTCGCCGCTTCGCACTTTCCTCGCGAAGGATCTCCTCCAAGTTGCGTTGCTTCTTCACCAGGCGGTTACCAGGCGGCATGGCGGTAGGCTAGGGTTTGAGCGGTGAGAGAGTTTGAGCGGCGAGAGAGTTTAACCGGTGAGAGAGTTTGAGCGGCTAGGGTTTGAGCGGCGAGAGATTTTGTGGAAAGGGTCAATCTGTCCAAAATGTCAAAATTGGACTTTTACCCCCCTGTTTTTCCAAATTCCCTCCCATCCGAAAACCAATTTTTCAGCAGGAAGTTTTCACTCAAACTTATCTAAAATTTCATAGACGTGTGATCAAAGTTTTTAACACGTTAATCACCGAAGATTTAAACATCTAAACCAAACCTAGAATCATTGTTTGATTGTGTGATCATTCATCAACATGATCATCTAAATAATAATCACCATCATCATCAACGTCCAAACCATTTTCATCACCATCTTCATCTTCATCATCTTGATTTTCATCATCTTGATCTTCATCATCTTGATTTTCATCATCTTGATCTTCATCATCTTGATCTTCATCATCTTGATTATTGTCAACTTGAGGTAAGTAACCCAAATCAACATGTAAACTCGCAATGGGAATTTGTGGAATGTTCATAGGAGTATCTTCTTGATAAGCATTCACAACTTGATTCGTAATAGCATTCTCATTGCGTGCAAGGGAACTTGCATTATACGTTCCTCGATGCGAAACAATGTTCACCACCTTCCAAGTGTCTCCCAACTTAGGATCATCAATGTAGAATACTTGTCTAACGGTAGATGCAAGACAAAATGTGGTGACATGTAAAGTCGTTGTAGTCTTGGAGTTAGTGGAAAGTACCGAACAATCTTCTTTGGTATTCTTCCCTTTGTCTCACTGTAGTTATATCGAGGCTCATCACAAACTGGACAACAATCAAGATCACTTAATTCTTTGTAATATAGTACGCAACCATATTCACAAGCATGAATAATCTCATAATTCAGACCCAAATTCTTCAAAACCTTCTTTACGTCCCGATAAGATCCCGGATAATTATTTTCCCGAGGTAGTATACCTTTGCAAATCCGTAAATGTCTATCAAAACTTTTGTCTGACCATTGACTTTCAACCTTCACTTGTATTCCTTCTAATATAGTTTTCAATACCGTTATTTCACTACCAACATAAATTGGTTTTTGACCTTCGGCCAAAAGTTTGCAATACTTTTCATATGCGGTCTTGTCTTCTTCTTCAACACTATCACCTTGAAATCCAAAGGGGAATGCATCATTTATAATTTCCATTTCCACATTTGTGTTGTAATCAAGTCCAATTGACCTTTCACAACTTGTTTGACCATGATCTTCACCAATTTGTTCAATCTCGCCATGAAATGTCCAAGACATATAACCCCGCATCATGCCATTCATGATCAAATGATCTCGCATTTCACTCAATGTGACCCAACGTCCATGGTTTCTACATTGTCGACATGGACAACAGTGTGTTGGCACATTCTTGTTTACTCTAACGAACTCAATAAAACGTTCCACACCTTCAAAGTAGCGTACATCTACTCTTGATAAAAGCATCCAACTTTTATCCATAATATATATGCTCAACCTTGCAAAATAAAACAATCGTGGTGGAGTTCAACAATAAATCATCCATAAAATATTCATAAAACATCCATAATATAAAAGCAACCAAATTATAAATCTAACTCAACCTTGCAAAATACAACATTTCATCAACCAATAATTCAGTTAGACGCATAAAATTGAACAATCTCCTAATCAAAAATACAAAGTTATCATCAACCACAAATTCAAAACAACTTTGAACATTTCTAACTCCAAAAAATTTACTCACTAATAATAATTTGTACACACACTGATTTTACCTTAAAATTTCGAAGTAGACAACGTATTATGATCGAAATTTGAAGTTGAGAAGCTGGAATCCGTGGTGGATGAGTTGCTAGGATGTATGGCGGAGGTGAGCCCAGCAGCTTGGAGCGGAGGAGATCAGTGAAAGTCTCGAAATTGTGAGATACGGCTATAAGTTTTTGGTGAGGTAACATTAAATGCAAGTTTCAATTTTATGCAACAAAGTACTTTATGCTACAACAATATTCGTTACATCGATCGGAATTCACACCAACCAAAATTCATTACGCTGAAGTCCGTACAAATGCGTCAACTGCTTTTGACTTTTCAACGGGGATCCGACGTGGACTACTTTATGCAACGAGATTTCAATGTGGCTTCAGATAACGTGGCATAAGATGTTATCTGGTACATTTTTAATTTTCTTTATTTTGTTATTTACATCATTTTTCAACATACACAACGCAAAATAAATGGTTGTATTAGTTCTTGTTGCAAAAGTAACAATATGCAACGCATTTCTTATACAACGGTTTATTTTCGTTGTTTTAAAACCTATGCAACATATTTTTATACAACGAAATGTTGAATTCGTTGTATAAGGGGTAAAATGGTGTAGTGGGCTATGTCGTCCAAGTCCTGAGAAGAGTAATGTCTCCCTAAGAACTCGAGATGCCTTCAAGGATATTTCTGAATTGGTGTAGAAAATCTGATTACATAACACAAGACCAATTCAAGGACATCCCTGCCAAAAACCATACATATACTACATGAGCAAGAATAAGTATGATATAAATAAAAGCAAACACTCAGACCATGTACACCAATGCAGAAGTCCTACAATCTCTTTCTAAACAAGGCACAAAATTTTGAATAAGTCCTCTCACAAGTCCTATATTTTTGCATTGGTGTACATGGTCTCACTATCTACGCTGCTGCCCTTTCTTACTCAAAAACTTCTTACTCAAAACGCTGCGTTTTGCTTTGTAATGGCCCAACTTTTGAAAACAATTCCTTGTCCGTTGATCATCACAAAATCTGGACAATAGCAAGTCAAAAAATCTGCATTTTTCAGTCATTTCCCCTATAATTATTTAGATGAAATACTTCCAAGCTTCACCTTCACATTGGCCTTTCCAAATTAATATAATAAGGGACACCACTACAAATTTTGACAAAATTTCCGGCGCAACATTTCCGGCACATAGAAGTCGGCGGAAATTTTCCGGCACATTCCATCAGTTTCTGACACGTCTCATTTAAGAATTTTTTTTATTTATATCGTTACTTTTCCATGATGTTTCCGGCGCATTTTTGAAATTTATTTCCGGCGCATAAAACACGTGGAAATGTAATGGAAATTTCCAGCACTCTTCCATCTACTTTCCATTACTTTCCAAATACATTTATTCAATATATAAATATTATTTATTACCGTGACCCTTCCGGCAACTTTCCGGCACATTTTAAAAAATTATTTCCGGCGCATCTAAGACCTGGAAATGTAATGAAAATTTCCGGTACTCTTCCATCTACTTTACATTACATTCCAAATACATTTAATTCAATATATAAATATTATTTATTTCCGTGACCCTTCCGGCAACGTTCCGGCACATTTTCAGAAATTATTTCCGGCGCATCGAAGACCTGGAAATGTAATGGAAAATTCCGGCACTCTTCCATCTACTTTTCATTACTTTTCTAATACATTTAATTAAATATATAAATATTATTTATTTCCGTGATATTTCCGGCAATTTTCCAGCGCATTTTCGAAAATAATAAAAGAAATATAATTTTATTCAAAATCGAAAAATGTTAAAATACAAATTTAGCGACCTTACGCATTCTATCCCTTCGTATATTCAAACTCGCATCAATCGAAACCCTTTTCTCACTCTTTTCAATTTCCGAATTCGATTGAGTCAAATTTCGCAGCTTTCGGGGAGTTCAAGATTAGGGTTTTCGAGGGTTCGATGTAAATTTGGGAGAAGTGATGATGATGGTCGAGAGGAGGAAGTGAACGACGATGATGATGTGGAGAGAGCGCTTCGGCTAGACGGAGGGATTCCGGTGACCTCAGGAGAGTTTGTGAAGCGCGTGTCTTCGCGTGCTTATGATATGCGGAGGAATTTGCAGCAGACGTTTGATAGCAGCAGCTACGACGGTACTCTCTTTTCTTCTCCAACTTCAGTTCAGTGCTTTTGAGTAACTCTTTTGTTTCTCAAGCTGGTTATTTTTCTATGTTTGGAGTTGTTCTTGAATCACTTTGGATCATGAATGTTCAAAATGCAGCCGATCAATAAGAAAAAGTAATAACCCTTTTGCTCCAAAGCCCTTTGGTTCTACTAGTCCTTTTGGTGCGCAGACTGGGGGTTCCATTTTTGGGAGTAATTCAACTGGTGTCTTTGGTGCTACCCAAGCTTCATCCCCTTTAGGCTCCACTACAGCATTTGGAGCTTCATCTACTCCTGCTTTTGGGGCTACATCAACTCCTGCTTTTGGAGCTTCATCAGCTTCTGCATTCGGTGGTAAGTATATTTACCCGCTATTGTCTACTTATCAGTTTTTCTTTTGTGGCATAGGGGCATGTGTGTTATTGTTTCCGGGTGTTATCTTTGCAATTGTTTGCAATTACAATTATCTTCCCGATCCACGCTCCAAAGGGTCAACTGTAATCTTATGCTAGGTTGCAAATTTGTGTTTTCTTTGATACAATATCTTTAATACTAATGATGATTTTGATATATTTTAAGGGGTGTATATCTGCAAATTTTGGCCACTGCTAGTTAGCAGTTGCTTTCTTAATCTTGTTCAGCCAGTATGTGAAACCTTTTTTATTTTACTTGTAGGGTCTTCTGTGTTTGGTCAGAAACCTGCATTTGGAGGATTTGGGACTACCCCCACTCAGTCTGGTCCGTTTGGATTTCAAGCCAGTCAACCAGCATTTGGAAGCAGTGCCTTTGGATCCAACACTTTTGGTGCCCCTAGTCAACCTGCCTTTGGTGCATCCAGTGATGCGGTTTGTAATCTTTTTTGTAATGAAACAATGCGGTCTTTATTTTTTGGGTAATGAAACAATGCGGTTTGTATTGCTTGATAATGAAAATGGTGTTCTTTTTTTATGGTAATGCAGTCTTATTTATTCGTATTTTTAATTTTTAAAAATAATAAATGTGAAATAATAAATTCAGAAATAATAAAATTATTAAACTTTTCCGGCACATTACCATTACATTTCCATTATACAAATATTTCCGGCACATTATCATTACATTTCCATTATACAAATATTTCCGGTACATTACCATTATATTTCCATTATACAAATATTTCCGGCACATTACCATTACATTTCCATTATACAAATATTTTCGGCACATTACCATTATATTTCCATTATACACATTTTTCCGGCACATTTCCATCCCATTTCCATTATTTTAGTATTTTCCGGCGCATTTCCATTACATTTCCAGCACATGTCCATCGAATAATAAACAACAAAGCAATAATATATGTTTCCATATATTTTCCATCACATTTCCGGTGACTTTTTTTTGTTGCTGGAAATGCGCTGGAAATGTAATGGAAACTTCCGGCGCATTTCCATCATTTTTCCACCCGCTGTCAGTTTCCGGCGGGGTTTTTTCCGGCACACGTTTCCGGCGCCTCTTCCGGCACATTTCCAGCGCATTTCCAGCGCATTTCCGATGACTTTTAGGCGCCGGAAATTTTGTTTAATTTTGTAGTGCACTACCTTAGAGTTTTTGAATCGAATCCGGTAAAGAATTGAACAGAAATTAATAAGAAAAGTAATTTTATTAAGAAACATGTAATATCTTATAGTAAGCACTACTATTACATTGCAACAAAGTTGATATACTCAACACTCCAGCCAAGTCCTTAACTACATAATATTCCCAGCACCGGCACCGGCACCAGCGAGGTTGGCGTGATTATTGACTGGAAATAAAAATACTACTTCCGACTTACTAAAATATGTATATATTCTCTTATAATCTTCACTATTATATCAATCTAAATTTGTTGTTTTAGAGAGAGAAATGTTAAATTATTATATATAAAGAAAATCCTAAATGTACCGGACGTATATTCTTACCGCGGCTCTTTTGAAACGAAAACGTCCTTAGACACGCCAATGGTTTTCGAGCCACTTGTGGGAAAGCTCATTATAGAAAGTGCTATGTTAGAAAAAGGTAACGAATCATAGTGACTATGTGAAGCACAACCTCTTTTAACACGCATGTGCTCTTTTGTTTCCATCTGCAGGCTCCCCGGCCACAACATTAAACAAGTGGGTTCTTATATATATTTTATTTAGATATGAAATACTTCCGAGGCTTCAGGTTAGCCTTTCCAAATTTATATAATAAGGGACACTAACTTAGAGTTTTTGAATCGAATCCATAAGAAAAGTAATTTATTACGAAACATGTAATATCTTACAGTAAACACTACTGGAGTATTACATTACAACAGAGTTGATATACTCAACACTCCAGCCAAGTCCTTAACTACATAATATTCCCAGCACCGGCACCAGCACCAGCACCAGCGAGGATACACACACATATATGCCGTATGATCAGCCGTCCGACGAGATCTGTGGACTCTGCCATTGGCATGATTATTAACTGGAAATAAAAACAGTACTTACATATATATAGTTAGATATTTGTCCATTGAAAATGGTGTGCATCTATAGTTTCCTCCCGGATCGTTCCCATTTATGGGGACGATGGGTTCACCGCTGCAGACACCATGCCCTCCACCTTTTCCACAGTTAGGAAATGCAATCATCATCACCATGTCGAGGATTCTACGGAAGATCATCCTCTTGATCTTTCCACGACGGGGAGGTAAAGCAGCTGTGTTTGGAGTTGGAGTTGGAGCAGCCATGAAATTAGGTGGTGTGACTAGAGAAGAAACAACAAAATGTAAATGAAATCGTGGGAAGCAAAAAGTGGTGGAAGAAGAGAATGAAATGCTTGAAGTGAGAAACCCAACCTCACTACTGCATTTATAAGAAAAAGCACATCATATTATATATTAAATTTGGACCGGAAATTAAAGCTAAGAAGATGCAACTAAGTATTGTCATATACTCTCTCCGTCCCAACCCATTTGAGAACTTTCACGATTTTTAATAAAATTGAAAAATGTGAGATAAAAAGTAAGAAAGAGAATGAGTGGGATAAAAAGTATGAAAGAGAGTGTAAATGTATAGGTAAAAAAGTTTCTATTTTAGGAAATGAGAAGATCATTTTGGGACATCCAAAAAGGAAATGGGACACTCATAATGGGACGGAGGTAATACATAATTTCTATCTAGTGATTAGAATAATAATACTGAAGATGCATGGTCAATACTCAATACGTCCTTTGCCTTGTCGGAATCGTACCCATAAATTGATTGAAAATTTAATTTAATAATCAATTTAGAGTGGGACTATTGTAAACTCCTAATTACTAACATGAATAATATTTAATTTATAGATAAATATTGAGCTTAAGTTGCTTAGGAAACACGCTCATTAAAAAAAACCAACTATGATTTGAGTAAACGGGCTTTAGACAAGGCTCGTCTCGACATTTGATAATCTACTATACACAATTGTTGAAAATTAGCTAGGGTCAATTAAAGTCGGCCATGTATAGCTTTACTTTCACAATGCAAATGCAATAATGCATGGTGATGTCTTCAGTGCGGATGAGTCTTTTACAAATGTTTTGAGGTGATGGATATGGATTCATGGTGATGTTGTCCTGATGTTGTTCCGTCTTTACTAAGTCCACATCAAGAAGGTCAGTCCACTCCAACTACAGTAAGCGCTTAAGATGGAAGCTATTGAAGAAATGGCAAGTAAAAGTTTTTATTTTATTTTTAAAAAATTTGGTCAAGGAATGGACAACACCCATTCTCAAGCTAATTAAATTATTCTCTTCTATCCTACCCCGCAGAACCCCTGTCCTGCCCCCCATCAGGAATCGAACTGGTTGGCTCCAGTGGCGACACTTTGACTCCGGCTCTTACCAACTGAGCTAACCCCTGATGGGTTTAATTAGGCTCTTTATGTTTCAAAATGTTAGCAATCTTTTTTTATGCTATTCAGATAACTTTGGGATTGTCTTAGGCTTGATTTGGAGATAAGTTGGTCAGTGCGTTGGATCTTTTTTATGAACGTTCAACGCATCATATGATGTATCTTCTTCTTTTAATATTGAGATTAATTATTTTGATTTCTTAAGTTATTGTTGTATATTTAATACTTTAAGCTCTACCGAAGTCATGTTTAAATATTTTTGCATCTACTGACTTGAAAATTGTATTTATATGTTTAACTTGGGATCATAGCTTTGAAAAGAATATGCTATAAATAACGACTTCATTCACTGCTTTGATAAATATTCATTTTGCGGTCTCATGCAAGTTGTTAAATTCATTTCATTATTTATTGTCCCCTGCTCAACTCTATTTTTCACGTTGGGACTGATAAAAGAGTTGATCTTTTTTAAACAACAATGTAAATATAACTGATTTTAATTTCCTTTGTTCATTCAATAGTTAGGTGCTTTGCGTGATCCTGGACGCCAATCTGATTTTGATGAGGTTGGAATAATGTGATATAAATTTAATTGGTGTTTTGAAAAAATGACATAAAATTTGTAGCGTTGAAATTATGATTAATGAATACTTTTGATGCTTTAGATTTGATGTTACAGATCAGGTTAACAATTTGGAATGATGAGCAATTGAGCATACAGTACATATCACATCTGAAGCAAAAACAAATCCTGTGATGAAAGATAGCTAGCATGGTGTGATGGTGTTTCGTTGATGGAAATTCACTTGGGAAGTGGCGTTGTGGGGAAGAAGTTGTAGACAGTTAATCGAGATTGTAATTAGTATTTGAAATACAAATGCTTTAGACAATTATTTAGACTGCTCATTTCATGATCAATTTATTTAGTTTGTTAAAATATTTTTGCAGAGTTTCATATATACAAGCCAATAACATCTGATGGTTTAAATATCTAATAAAAATTAATTTTTAATTAAATTAGACGGTTGAATTTGTAAAATACAGTAATGATTAATAGTAATGATTAGATTAATAAAAATCATCGATCAAGAGGCTACTTTTACACATAATGACAAAAAACACTACAAAAGGAGTAAAAATGATTAAATTCAATGTCAAATCTAACAAAAAATGCTTCACTTTATTTAATGACTCAGTAGGGCCCTTTTCTAGAATAAAATCTAAAACACCGACTCACACAGTGACGGGTTTAGGGGGTCAACCAGTATCCACTGATCTTGCCAAAGTTTGAATATTATTCTCTCCGTCCCACAAAGTTTGTCTATTTTTTTAATTATTTATGAGGTACTCCCTCCGTCCCATTATGAATGTCTCATTTTCTTTTTGGATGTTTCAAAATGATCTTTTCATTTCCTAAAATAGAAACTTTTTTATCTCTATATTTACACCCTCTTTCATACTTTTTATCCCATTCATTCTCTTTCTTACTTTTTATCTCACATTTTTCTATTTTTTTAAAAACTGTGAAAGTTCTCAAATTGGTCACTCAAAATGGGACGGAGGGAGTGTAAAATAATTAAGATGGACAAACATAATGAAACAGAAGGAATATTAAGCTGTGTAGGTATAGACTTAATGTCTCATGTAACCTAGCTAATGATGATTACATGTGTGTGTCAGATGTAGGGGGGTCCACTTACCCTGCCCAAAGTTTGAATATTATTAAGCTGTGTAGGTATAGAGTCAATATCTCATGTAACCTAGCGGTGATTACATAGTTTGGGAAGATTATGGGGGTCGGGATTGATGAGGGAGGTTCAATTATGACCCCCTCAAATCTGTGCGATCTGTGCGACTCCATATGGCACCGTTGGATCTGCAAATCATATTTTTGTCGTTTAGCTAAATGCTTATATGCAAATGGAATGTGCATATAGTTTAAGTCAACCGTACAAATAGAAGTCGGTCAATTTGTACAAATGCAAGGGGTCGCAAAGGAACCGAATCCAGGGATTGATTCCCTCTTTGTTATATTTTAACCACAACTTTTGTCTTCCTTAATAATATTATAGTTTAGTTTTCATTTTTAAATACTTTAGTTATAATTTTGCAGAAATAATTTTTTTATTAAAATATATTTATATGTTTCTGACCCTAACTTTTTTGCTCTAAATCCGCCACTGGACACACATGAGTATCAGACCGACATGACGTGTCATTTACCATTGGAACATTCGAAGACACGCGTGCCACTATATGGGCTGGGCCTAATTGTTTCAAAAACAGACTGGACATAAAAAACCTAAGACTGAAGAAGGGTCCCCACGAAAGGCAGTAGTTGGATCTTGCTCAGTGCACGGCAGTGGCTATTTTCAAGACTAGGAAATCTAGCCTTTATTTAAGATGCTGTCATCGACGTCGCATTAATGGTTACAGGTGTATCTGTGTTCGTCTTATAATCTGTGTTCTGTCTAAACTCAGCTTCTCATTGAGGTACAATTCGGAAGGGCAATTAAATGGGCTGTCGGTTAAGAGGCCCCACATCGAGCCCAAATAGTTATTATTCCACGTCCCAGGCTTCCCTTTCCATCGACCGAAGCCCTAGACAACATCGCCGGTGACGATGTCATATTGCCGATGACCTCTTTCAGACCAATACTTAACCGCCGCCGGTACCTCCGTCGTTTCTCCTCCGACGCACGCCACTATCAACCTCCAACACATCCACACGAGACAGTAATCACCACATCTTCCGAGTCGTGGTACCTCAAAGCTGTCTACACACTCTTTGCAAAATTATCCTCTCGAAAACTGCGTCCATTTCCTCACATTAGGTTTGACTTCATCCAACGCCTTCCACGTCATATCAACCTCTCCGCACATCCCCAATCAGCCTACCAGTTCTTCATTTTCGCTAAACGTACTCTCAGTTTCGCACATTCACATTTTACATACACGTTTCTTGTCACTCTACTTTCAGAAAATGGACTGCTTGATCTTGCGCAATCAGTAGTTGAATTGGCTGACAAGGAAGCTGTTTATATTCATCCATCTGCTGTCAATGCCTATTTGGAATCACTAGTTGAGTCTGACAAGATTGATGTTGCGGAGAGGTTACTTATTGAGCTGGAGGCTAGGCAGGCGGGGAGGGGTGTGTTTCATTGTAATGTGATGTTAAATGTGTTGGTTAAGTTGAATAGAGTGGAGGAAGCGGTTAGGCTGTTTAAGGAGTTTTTGGTTGCTCGTGGATGTCCGGATACGTGCAGTTTTAATATAGTGATTAGGGGGTTATGTAGGATTGGGAGAGTTAAGGAGGCGTTTGAGTTATTTGGTGATATGGGAAGGTTCGTTTGTTCGCCAGATGTATTTACGTATAATGGTATTATAGATGGACTATGCAGGGCAAAGGAGATGGATAGGGCGAAGGATTTATTGGTAGAGATGTTGGAAAAAGATGGTATTTGTCCGGATGTGGTGACTTATACATTGTTGATGTCTGGTTATTGTAAATTAGGTAGAATGAAGGAGCAGTGACGGTATTTGACGACATGATTCGGTCTGGTGTAAAGCCTAATTTATACACTTATAATGTTCTTATTGATGGATTTGGAAAGGATGGGGATATGGTTTCCGCGAAAACTATGTATGAAAAGATGCTTCTTAATGGTTGTGCGCCTGATGTCATTACATTTACCTGTTTGATTGATGGTTATTGTAGATTGTGTCTGGTGGAGCAAGGCTTAAAACTTTGGAATGATATGGGTGCAAGAAAATTGGCCCCTAATGTGCATTCATTTTGTGTTGTCATTCATGCTCTTTGCAAAGTAAATAGACTGTCGGAGGCTCGAGTGTTTTTGAGGCAGCTGAAAGACAAAAACATAGTGCCCAAAGCATTTGTTTACAATCCACTCATAGATGGGTTTTGCAAATCAGGCAAAGTCGACGAGGCTAATGCAATTGCGAATGAGATGGAAGTGATCGGGTGCAAGCATGATAAGATTACATATACAATTTTAATGATTGGACATTGTATGAAAGGTGGATTTTCAGAAGCTATTTGCATTTTTAATAAGATGTTAGCAGCCAAATGCATCCCTGATGACATAACTATCAAGTCTATAGTTTCTTGCCTCTTAAAGGCTGGGATGGTGAATGAAGCATACCGGATAAAGAAAATTGTATCAGAGGGTTTGAGTCCGGAAATATCCTCAGTTGTGGAGGTCCGCCAACATAGTTCTGAAGAAATTGAAGTTGCTATGTGAGATCATTTTACATGCTGACAGGTTCCTCAGTCTCACTATGGTGTCACCATCGTGCCAGAACCACTGAATGGTGGATGTGAATTGTGAAGCTTGTGTAAGAGCCAAGAGGTACTCTCTAGTACTTTGATGCTAGCTAAATTATAACTCTAGGATTTTTTTATTTTTTCTGTTTATTTGGTTAAAATCGGAATATTAATTTCAGTTAGACTGTGAGTCAGAATTTATGTCTCGAACCAACTGCACATATGTGCCAGTTTTTTCCGTTGGTTTTTAGAATATCTACAAATTTATCTTTGCATTGAATTATCTGTTTGTTTTTTTTAAAATCATCGACTCTCGACCACTTGGTTTCTGTTGATGGTAAAACATTGATTTGCTATCACCTTATTGCCTTCAAACTGACATGAGATTTTTGAATCTATTAGATGTGCAGCTTAGCTTGTTATTTTCTCCAGCTTGAAAAAGTCCTTGTTTGGTATGAGTCAGTTTTGCTGCTGTGCATGAGAAGTAAGTTTAATTTCGTAATTTTGCAGGTTTTTAAGGATCATGTGCCTTGCAACTACATGATGATGGTACTGCTCCAGTCAATTCAGGCACTAACTATCAACTGTTAGAAGTTTTTATACAAAGAGGGGCCTGTTGCACTTATTCGAATAAGTTTTGTTGTGAATGAAGGCCCTTTCCATGCTCACCAACAGATGCTAACTATAAGCTTCATAAACCCATGGCTGCAACGGTGGTAGGAAGATGGTCATGGAAAGAATGAAAATAGACTGTCTGAGGCTCATTTTGACATCGGTTCAAGCGTTTGCACATGGATGGTCAGCTCAGGCTGTCACATAATTTATGTACATGATCATCTTCTATGTAAAATCAAGAGTTAGAGTAGGAAAATACAAAAACTGATGACTTTCTCTCTCTTCCGAAAACTCCCAACGGGTGTCCGCCGTCCGTCTCTGTTCCTTTGCAGATGTTTTCGGTCGGGCTGGCGCTGCAGGGAGTCTTTGTGGAGAGCTTAGGGAGTCGCTCGTCTCTCTTTCCCTCGGATGGTGGGCGGCCGGTTCCCCGATATTCTCTTTCACCGCCGTTCACCATTGCCGATGTTCTGCTTTCTGCCGTCACGGTTGTCGGCTTTGTTGTTGCTGTTTTGTTGCTGATAGAGCTGTGTTGGTTCTGTCTTCCGATTCTGTGTGCTCGTCTTTGGCCGCCGTTGGTGTCTAGTCGGCGGTCCTAATATCTTCAGTCCTCTGTTGCTGTTGTTTGGGGTCGTGGTTGCTGTTGATGATCCGGTCCCCTGCTGCTGTCGCCAGTGGTCTGCATGCTGTTTTCGGCCTTGTTGCAGCAGCGGGTTGGTTGCTCAGCTGCTTCTTCAAGTGCTGCGTTTTTTTGCGGGTTGTGTTCTCGCGGGTGCGTTTCTGCGGGCATGATTCTGCTGCTCTGGTGGTTAGTGGGTGGCGGATGGCGGCTTGTGCAGCGGTCGCCACTGCTCATCCTTGGTCCGATCTGTTTGGATGGCGTCGTCTGGTTCTGTCATCTGGCGTCGTCTGCTTCTGCCACGTCTCCTCTTGCAGTGTCCATGCTGTGTCGCGCTGCTGTTCCTTTCCTCTTGCCACGTCGCCTTGCTGTACTGTTACATGCTGGCATCCTCCCTATACTGCCGTGTGGCCACTGCAGCTTTTCCTCAGTCTGCTTACACGTGTCCATCTTATGTCAAGCTGTTGGGTTTCGTTTGGACACTTAAAATTAGTTCATGAGGTGCTCGCTTTCGAGTCTATTTTTTTAAAGGTTAACCGTCATCATCACTTTATTATTACTGAGGTCTCCGAAGCTGCTCACCATGGATGTACTTTTCTTTTCTGTTCACACATTTTTTACGTACTGAGGCAAAGTACTCGGTTTAGTTCTTAGTTTGTCTTTTCAATATTATTTGGACTAGACTGAGTCAGACTAACTTATGTTAGCCTTTCAAGTCCTCGAGTTGTACGTGTAGCCTTTCGGCTTTTAATCAAAAAAAAAAGAGTTAGAGTAGGAAAAATTACCCATTTCTGAAGCCTATTAAGTTTCTATTTGATTTGATATGAAAGAAGTAATGTCTGAAATATACATTATGACCAAAGGGTTACCCACTAGGGACCCTTACCACGCAGTCTTCTACCTGCGTGAAACAACTAAACCATTCTGTTACGAAGAACACGAAACAAACTCTGCAGCACAATGCACATGACGTTCGCATCCCAACAAACCGAAACCAATGACAGCGTGTTCTACGTGTTCTGCATTCGTACGTTAACAACTCGAACAAAAAATATGCGTTATACTCCCTCCGTCCCGCTTTGTTTGTCCAAAAGCACAAAATGTAGGGTAATTAAGGTAGAAAGAAGGTATAAAATGTGTGGTTGAGAATAAATGATTAATAAGTAAATGAGTAAAAAGTAGAATGTGTGGTTGAGAATAAAGGAAAGTGGACAAACTTAAGAGGACACCCAAAATGAAAAGTGGACAAATATTATGGGACAGAGGGAGTAATTTCTTTCATTACTTAAAACAACGAACCAAAACTCATTATTCTTTATGTACGAGATGTGGCACAGTTCACGATACTTACAAACACTTTATCTCTTTACCTTTGTATTCTTATCTATCGAGTGAGTGGTGGTGGTTCCTTTTGACTGTTTGACCGGTCAACATGCAACGAAGATAGTGACCGTTGGATGTGAAATCTAATGGGCCAACACATTCTGTTGGTAATGATATCTCATCATCAACTTACCATAATTAAATCTCGAGTAGTATAATATAAATAATTTGAGTTAATGGCTAGTTGCCTAGTTTAGGTTGTCACTGGTAGTTTTGATTAGATAGAGGGATTAGGGATCCAAGACAAAATCATAAGAATATCTATGGATTGCTCATTTCATCATTTCCTTAAACTTCAATTAAGGTTTCCACTAATGACGGAGTACTACGTACCATCATATTGCCAATTTCCAAATGCATGATGAATTGTAAAATATTGTTATCAACTCCAAAATATACTCCCTCCGTCACTAAATGTTTATCCATTTTTCATTTTGGATGTCCACTTAAATTTGTCACATTTGCTTCATTATTAACCACATATTTTACTTTTCTACTCATATACATATAAATTATTTATTATCAACCACATATTTTATACCTTCTTTCTTCCTTAATAATCGTGTCGATTATCCTTTTTGACAAACAAATGGGGACGGAGGGAGTATTCACTGATCCAAAAATTAGTGCAAGAGGCAAAGAATCAAGTTGGTGATATTGAGACATTAGAATCACAACTTGTCGTAATCGAACTATATTTGCAGTCGGCGCGTGAGTCATAGTCACAGTATGGTCTAAGATATGGCCCCACATTCAAATTCACAATGATAACGTATGCAGCCCACCACCATCTCATCCCCAAACATCTAGTTCTAACAACGTGTATCTACTAGTAAAACAATTTCTCATTGAATTGGAATTGCAATTTTCATTATTGTGTTTTCTTGTCCCTCATCACTTCCATCAGGTACGTCCTCATATTTCCCATCACTGTTTTTCATCACCCAATTTGGATTTTCCGTAACAGCAAACTCAAATTCAATTCCTTAGCTAAATCGACAGTTCGATGATACATCACTTGTTAATGTTTTGCTCTTTACTAGACAACATTAAAATATTTAAATAAATAGAGCAGTTAGAATTATTATCTACTGCAAATGAAACAAGATAGAATTTCACCAAACCTGAGCAATTTTCATTTATTTAAATCCGAATAAGACAAAATAAAAATCATTCCAACCTGATTAAAATAATAAAATACACTCAAGTACCGATACAATTTAAATTATAAAAAATCAGACTCTCATAACATGCCGTATAATCCTTTTAAAAAAATGTCGTTAACATTTTTTATTATTCAGAAAAAACAAAAACAAATGGAAGTGGAAGACACCAGCGGGACCCACATAACATTTGCGGCCCACGCCATCCGGACAAAACAAGCCATATCCAACGCAACCGTTTCAATTCACACCAGCCACCATACCTATCTCTGATTCTCAACAATATTTACCATTTTGCCCTTCTAACAAGCTACACTCAAATTCTTTATTTATTCAACATCTCCTTCGCATCACTCTACAAAAATCACATCATTTCCCATTCCACCAGAAACCCTAGCTTAGACGTGAATTGAAGTTCTTCAAATCGAAATGGACCTCCAAAGCTCAAATTCTCAGGTAGGTTTTATCAAGTCACATGCAACGCAACTTGATTTATATGAGTGTTAGAATACTAAACGCTAGCTTCATTTGATTACATGATTTTTGAAACGCAAATTCTCTGATAATTTGTAGGTGTTCAACTTCATTTATGAGTAGTTCGAGTTTGATAGATCTTGTAACAGTCTTTTGAATTAACGTTACGCATTTAATACCCTAAAGTTTTCATTGATATCCAAACTTTTGCTATTAAATGTTGGATTTTACTTTTTGTGATTAAACTCTAGACTTTCTATGGAATGCAGGAAATGAATACAAATTTATCTCAAAATGGCGAGGCTGCAGCGATTGTGGATGATAACAAGCCTCCACGGCCGCAACCTGACCATGCGGAGAAATGTCCCCGATGTGACTCGGGGAACACTAAATTCTGTTACTACAATAATTATAGTTTGTCACAGCCGCGTTACTTTTGCAAAGGATGTAGGCGGTATTGGACTAAAGGTGGGACTTTACGCAACGTGCCGGTTGGTGGAGGGTGCAGGAAGAATAAGAGATCGGCTAAGCGCGCTTTGGACAGCCATCATCATCTATTAGTCCAAAGTCATCTGGTGGAGAACAATAGTAACAACGTGTTGTTGAGGTCTGCCTCATTTGATCCAAACAATGTTCGTAGCCTTGGGTTGGCTGATCACTCTAACTTCTCGTCCCCATTGAGGTATGATGAGGACTCGAGGACTTGTGACAACTTGTCTTTGGCTTTTGGTACATTGCAAAAGCAGTGTAATGCGCAAGTGGATCTTCAACATCATCTTGGGTTTGGATTTGATCCTCAAAACTCAATTTTAGGACATCAACCAATCCGAACCAATACAAACAATGTTGGGTTTCTAAGCAACTTCTTTGAACCACAAACAACAAGCTTTAACTACTCTCAGAACCTGTTCAACTATGGATTTGAGAATGTTGGTATTGGTGCTCAGAGACAGAGTGATCATCATACCGAGCCATTACTACTCCCTAATGAAAACCTCAGCTTGAGTAACATGGCGGAACATGGGTTTAATGAGATGAAACATGAGATGAATGGTGAGCTGAATAGCAGCAATAAGATGATCTGGAGGCAGGTGGAGAGTGACAACATTGGTGTAGGAGAAGGATCTTTAACAATAGAGAAGAACAACAATCTTGTTCTTGAAACTGGGAGCAACAAGTATGACTACAATGATGGGTATGAAGTGGAAGGTGGTGGGAGATCAGAGAGGTGGAACAACACAGGATTAGCATCAGCCTCATGTTGGCCTAATCTCATCAACAGTGCTTTAATTATGTAGATTAATTAAATAAGACTTTGGTTAATTCTCCATTTCTGTCTTACTGTTGGAACTTTAATATTAAGTAGTACTCCATATTTGATTAGTGTGGACTATGGTTGGTTCAGTCTGAGTCATCTGATTCCGGACTCTCTCAAATTTAGTGCTTCTGAATTGGTAACCTCAAAATTCGTACTGGGTATTCTGACAGGGATAGAAGAAGAAAAAGGCATTGAAGGAATCTTAAACATGCTGTACCTTTGCAGTGTGTGGTCTGTGGGACAGTGATTGTGTTTCAAAACATTCTTTTACCCTTTTGGTAACTTGTTTTGTCAGTAGTGGGATTCATGTTGGGATTCATGTTGGGATTCTCTACCATAATTGAGACTTGAGAGGAGGATTGCTGGGTGTATCAGGAAGCGATGCTTATTGAGCTTCCGAATATCACCCGTGGTAAGAATGAGACCAAAATAAGATGGATGAATGACAAATATGACCGTTATTTTGATAATTATTTTCGAATTATTAAAATACCTTTGATCATGAATAATAGGATCGATAGAGTATCTGTAAATAACTTGCTTATTTATTCATAATGCGATCAAGTACATTCACATTCTTAATTTATATTCGTAATCATAAGGATTGGAGAGACCTTAAACTCAAGATGGAGATGCACTGAGATGTCTTAAATCACCAATCTATGAGGTCAGATACCGCAAAGATCAGATGGCTGACCGTCAGATCGTACTCCTTGTGCTTTATCGCTCCTCATTTATTCATTAGTAAACATGTTTGAACTAAAATATAGGACTACTAACCAACTTTTAATTGAATCATATAAATAATAGGACAAAGAGATTATCTCTAACAATGTCAAGATTCAAACACAGACTGGATATTTGATTCTTTTTGTCCCTCGGTAAGAATTTCTCTATTAAGACTTGAGATTGAGAGTATTGCCTTTTTGGCCGCTTTACAAAAAATGAGAAGACTCGTTGAACCGCTTTCATTCACACTTTGGTTCATAAGGAAATTAATTAAACCGGTCCGCTCTGGTTCGAAACTCCGAGCAGTAGGGTTTCAAATTTTCATACCACTTGCATATAAATAACAATCGCATCGCCGACTCTGTTCTCCGTCGCTTCATCTCGAATCGAGTTTCCAAGGTTTGAGCCGCAGCTTCCCTCTTCTGAATTTGTAAGCGTAAATTCGAAGCTTGCTTTCATTGCTTTGTTTTGTTATCATCCAGTTTCATTAGCCGTTGTTTCAATCTCAGATTGTGAATGAACAATTTTGATATATGCTGAGTTATTTGATGTATGCTTGCTGAGTTAGTTTATCATCTCGAAATTAAGGAATGGAAAATTGATGTATGCTTTTGTGTGGGTGAGTCAAAATTGCAGATATTGGTTTGCCAGTTGCGAATTGGTTTTATGAGGTCTATTTGAAATATAATTATGGTAAAGAATGTGGTAGTCCGTAGTTTTAGGTGTGAATTTTTCATATTTCAAGAAATGCGATGTTTTGATGAAGTAGTAAAAAGTATTTTAAGATGCTACTTTAGTAGATTGTATGCGTTTTTGTATTTTTCCATGTTTCCATTATGTAAACCAGATATGAATGTATTGATACTTGTTTCTTGTGCTCAATAACATTGTTTCTAAACCGCAATGCCCCTAGCCGAATGCAAGTATTACCATGTTGCGTACGGCGCTAAGATTTAATAAATTTGGAGATTTAGATTTTTTTGAATTGCAGTATGTAATGGTCAAATTATTTTGTTGCTGCTATGCATTCAAATATTAATCGGGTTCTTAGCTCTTTTTAAAACTAATGACATGAAGGAAGAAACTAAATTATTGGAGTGTTTCTTATGTATATGTGGTAATCTTAATGGCTGGCGGCTTTGTTCACTTTTTTTATATGCTTTGTGTGTAGACATTGGTTTTTGATTTAGTTTTTATTGTTGGTTTCATTCAGCTAATTATGGAAACTACGGAACCTCAAACCATGGAGGTTGAAGCAGCAGCACCTGCTGTGGCTTTGCCAACGAAGCCCAATTTTGAGCCTTTGAAGGCCCATGAAATGTCTGATGGTCGCCTTCAGTTCAGAAGGGTCACTGTTCCCCAGCATCGTTACTCACCTCTCAAGAAGGCCTGGATGGACATATACACTCCAGTTTATGATCAAATGAAGATTGATATCCGTATGAATCTTAAAGCTCGCAAGGTTGAATTGAAGACCAGAGCAGATACTCCAGATATCACCAACCTTCAAAGATGTGCTGATTTCGTTTATGCTTTCATGTTGGGCTTTGACGTAGTTGACGCAATTGCACTTTTGCGTATGGATGAACTATATGTGGAATCCTTTGAGATCAAAGATGTTAAGACCCTTAAAGGTGAGCATCTTTCTCGAGCTATTGGAAGACTCTCTGGTAAAGGTGGTAAAACAAAGTTTGCAATTGAGAACTCCACCAGAACAAGGATAGTAATAGCAGATACCAAGATTCACATACTAGGATCCTTTGCAAACATTAAGGTTGCACGAGACTCACTTTGTAGTCTCATTCTGGGATCTCCCGCTCCAAAGGTATACTCCAAGCTAAGAGCAGTGACTGCCAGACTGGCCGAAAGATTCTAATCAAATCACCATCCTTCGAAAATCCAGATTTTCTTATGTAAGTGTGCACTAGTGACTTAAGAGACAAATTTATATAAGAATTCCTAGTTACAGTCGTCCGATGGAACATTATTGTCCCAAGCAAATGTTTTGAGAATGATATTTTGCAGTTTTGACTGAAATTAGCCTTCAAAGTATCTTACTCAGGTGATTCTTTGTCTAATGTGTTCCCAACAATCATTCAGTTCCTCTTGTTTATGAAAGTTTTAATAGTTGAGTAGACTTTTAAAGAAAAAAATTCTGTGATTAATAGACATTGAACAAAACTTTGAACACATTTTTATTGTTAACAGAAGATCATTTTGTGTGTGTTGGGCATGGTTTGTTAAACGACTACTATCCAAAAAGCTGGACTATCCTGCTGAGGGTCTGATGTGGGTCTGGTCTACTCCGTGTTTGTATTGTTGGCAGCTGCTGGACTATTTGACAAATTTCTAAGGCTCTTTGCCTCAATTTTAAAATATGTTGATCCCACCTCGGAAAAGATTCAAAATGCAATCTCAATGCCAACCAGGTTCATATTGATTAAAAACAGGAAATGCGCATACATTAAGATTCAGATTGGAACGAGTCTAGGTTGAACAAGTGACAAGTTCACAACAGCAACATGCTGCAATAAAACTACCAGGATCCTTCAGCACCAGCAGTTGGGTTTCGGAATGCAGATAGTCCCCAGTTTGTTTTCAGCGAGTAGGGCGGATAAACTGTGGCACCTTCCTCTGTGATCTTTGCAATCTGCAAGTATATAATACAGACTTGAGAACTTGAATATAATAATTTACGGCTGGAGAATGACAACTAATTAATTTCCATAATCATCTAGCTCAAAAGTTTGGAACAGATGTTATACATACCTGGATCTTGTTTATGGCAGATCGATCGCGATAAATCAGCACTCGCATACATTCCTCCAACAACTTAACTGCTTCTTCAAAGGTCAAGTCCTCCTTCCATTTGGCACGTAAAATTGGTCGTGCAAGATGATTACCAAAACCTGTGGCAACATGGTTGTCCTCGAAATGGACACCGATCATGTTAACCTGAAGGATTCAACCGGACAATGAGCAAATTAACTATTGTGGAGAAAATACCATTTAAATAAGTTTAAACGAGGAGCATTAAGAACTTACAGTGCCAAGATAAGTCTGGCCATTCTTTATTCCTCCAATAACTAGTGAGTTCCACAGTGGATCAAACTTGTTACGTCGGTTATACATGATTCTAGTCAGATAATTATGCACCTCTTTGGGGCCCAAAGAATTGTTGTCGTCCCACATGTTGTCATTTAGGCTGCGAGAAAACGATATAAATGAGCTGTTACAATCAATCAAAACACATTGTATGCTTAAAAAATTGTTGGAGGTACTGACATAAGGTCATCAAGATAGCGCATGATTTCTTGAAAGTCACTTATTTCTCCACCAGCTCCAAGGATAGAGTGCTTTCCAATTGGCTTGATTCTCTCCAGACTCTTGTAGCGCAATGTGGAACCATATGACCCTGCATCCATTATGTATCGTAAACATAAAATAACCAAAACGATAATAACTACAAATGCTCACTTGAACAACCAAATTCAGAAAAGTATTCACTAGATTACTTAACCAGCAATGCAAAACTACAGACTAAAGCTACAAAACAAACTAAAAAATGCGCCACATCAAAGTTCTAATTAATTCACGTAAAGAGAAAAAAACATCCAAACCATTCTCTCGAGCCGCATTTTTCTATATCTGACCTCTCAGAGTAAAGTAACAAAGGACTAAAGTGAATGGAAACATATATCAAACACCGTACCAAATTTAAAAGAGAAACAACGCACATTCAGTGCAAACATACCTCCAGTATCAGAAGCAACGAGCACACCATCCTTGTACTTTACCCCAATCACAGAGGTTCCAGTAACATACGGATACCTGCAAACCACCCAAAAACCTTCATTTAACCCCCCAAACAAAAACCCTCAACACTCACACCCTAATAATTCTCAAATTCCACCACACCCGAATTCTTTCAAAATAATAAAAATCAAAACTTTGAACAGAAAACCCACATAACCCCTCTACAGATCTGAATAAAATCGAATTAAAAAAACCCTAATTAAACATACTGAGTGTGCTCCGAAGCAGCAGGTTCACATTTGAACAACGAATTGGCATCCTTCATCATCTGCATAATCAAATCAAGCATCAAAGACAAACCCAATTACATCAAAAATAACATAAATTTATAAACTTTAAATGAAATCAAAGATGTTGGACGAGAGACGAACGCTTACATTAACTGGTGATTGTGAATTACGATCTCCACTTTCGAGAATGAGACTTCGCGAGAGCTGCCCTTCCTACAAGAAACGTTGCGGGTCGGGTCGGCTCTGAATTCTTTCTGGGCTCATGTGGCCTTTTAATAAATGGGCTTTGATTTTGAAACCCTACTAATCCGGAAAGTAATTTTAAATAAATTGATTTGAATAATTTGATTTGTTAAATTTGTAAAAAAACTCAGGTCAGAAAAAATATAAGAAAAAATGGTGAGGTCAGGGTTCGAACTCTGTCTCTGAAATTCCTTTTGTCAAGTTACTCGAGGCAGTTGAAATATGACAATTATTTAGTTTAAATCTCAACAATTGTATTATTAATAATCAGCAATCAAGAGATTGTGTCTCAACTGTTTACAAAAAATTTTTTTGTTGTCGTTAATCTTTCCGATAATTACTTATAATACTTATTCAAACGCTGTCGTTCTATTTGTCTGGACGGACGCTCGGCGGTTAGTAAAGTGGATTGTATAAAAACCACGACGTCCGGAAAATAATTGACGTCACGAGCCACGTCATCCTTGCTTTTGTTTCTCGTCTCGTCTGACCCAACGCGCATATCTTTCATTGCATTCCACCGCAGCGAACCTCGCGTAGTTGATTTAAGTCGGCGGCGTTTTTTGGCCGCGTTCGGACGGTCGTTCAAATCGTCGTAAAGTGTTATTCAATTAGGTATCGATTTTTTCTGCTTCTTGATTTCCGTTATTGCGTTTTGATATGAGTTTTGATGCATGTGTGTTGATTGATTACGAGTGTGTTTGTTGAATTAGGTGGAGTGTGATCATATTCATTTACTGTGGAAGCTTTTGAGACGCGGATTGGAGGATTGGATTGGAGTTTGAAGGTTTTGGTGGAGGTTGGGGCATTTGAGTTATGGAAGAGGCTTCCCTAGATGCTTGTTTGGTAATTATATGTTGTTACGTTTTTTCAGGGATCTGAATTTTCATGTTTGCTTCACTGGACTTGATAGTACTCCGTATTTATGTGATGAATTGCTCGCATTGTGCTTATTTGGTCTGATGTTAGTGTGTGTGTTGTGCTTGAAATATTTAGGGTTGAATCCATGTATTTGAACAGTGTGTTATAGTGCTATTGTTGGAGGTTGTATTGAATGTTCCATTCTTAGGTGTCTGCATGCCGAGATGCTGATTTGGTGCTTAGCATTGACTTTCATGTAGCTAAATATCACAATGATGAAACACTAGACTTTCAAATTGGCGGCTGGCTCAAAATGCTGGACATTAGAAAAGTTTTATTTATTTGTCCATGATTTTGTTAGCATGTCGATCAATGTTGAGCCCCCTAAACATAATAATTACTCCTCCAGGTCTCTGTTATCCCTATGAAGGCACCTAATGACCATATATGCAAATTGTAACACTGTTTTAATTGATTCTTGTTGGTTTCATTTTGTGCAGAATAAATTGTCTTCTTTTCGAATAATAGAGCTTAAAGATGTTCTCTCTCATCTTGGACTATCTAAGCAGGGGAAGAAGCAGGTTTCACTGTGCCTTATACTATTTAGTATTTACTACTGGTTTCTTGCTTTCTATGGTCATGATTGTTTTATTATTGAACATAAAGTTGATTCTTTAAGAATAATTTTGATCGAGATTCAGACGATGATCAGGCCTCGCTAGACGATCAATTAGGTTTCATTCAGCTAAATCAAGAATCCCAATCCAAGTCAATATTTTCTTGAAAAATAAACTTAGTATTTGTTTGTAAAATTTGCCTGTAACTTAACATTTTTTGAAAAGTCCAGGTTTGATACTTGTTTTGTGTTGCTAATTTGTATTTTAGCTTTGTTACATACTTGAATGGATCCTACCAAAAAGGGGCCAAGAATGTTGGTTTCATGTAGTCGATAGTCACCCTTCATTCTGAATAAATGCATTTCTGTATAGAATATAGATTTCTCATTCATGATATTGTCATTCCGTTCCACTTTGTCTCCAAATATCTTTCACAACGGATTTTCAAATCAAGACAGGTCTGTCTACGTGCACATATGGCAATATTATTGTGAGAAGTAGGTGGATGACCTAACAATTTGCAAATGCTACTATAAGACATGAGTATTAATTTTTCATTCAATTTTTTTGTACACGATTGATAATCTCCCCTTCTTTATTAGCAGGATGTGTTCTTTATCATGTATGTTAAATTGTACTTTACACATTAAACTGTCATTGACCTTTGGTGGTGCTTTCTAGGACCTTGTGGAGCGCATAAAGACTGTTTTATCTGATGAACAAGGTATACATTTCAAATTCCATCCTTTCCTTAACGTTTGCATGTAGGTTTATCTATCAATTACTCTTGTGATTTATTTGGACTGGTAGACCTGGTAGTTAGGCCATATTCACTCAGGTAGAGAAAGGGTGAGAGGATAGTTTATATCCGTATGATTTTGTTTTTATTTTCTGTATAAATTTTAGCCGAAAAGAATTGTGATTGATTCCCAGTGGTTTATGTCTGCTCACTTTATTGGTGGTTCATAGCTGTATACAAATAGATTTACTTTTATGAAATAAAAGCAATGTGAGCTTGGCCTAATATAAATATAATTGGATTTTGTTTCTATTATCATTAAAATTGTATTTAAAGAAACTTCATTTATTCAATGTACTTCAGAAGTACTACTTCTCGTTACCTACAGCAAACCTAATGACTTGTCTTTCTGATATGCGTGTTTAAATTGACAGCCTGTAAGTTGTCAGCAAAAAAGCGCACACCAAGGAAGGAAGAAATAATTAGACTAATAGAAGATACTTACAGGTTTAGATCCTGTATTATTTTGCCCTACAATGTTTTACTCTCATTTTCATAACAGATGCATATCTCTATCTTCATTCTTGAATTTGTGCTATTTTTATGGTATGGATTATGAATTGAAAACCTTAAATATTTTCACTGCAGGAAGATGAAAGGGACAACTACTGATCTTACTACCATAGGGGACTGCGTCTCAGATACGAACAGTCTGCAGAATAGTGGAGAACTTGCTGCTGATCTTTTGGAATCGGAATTGAAGATACAGTGTCTTTGTGAAAATTCATCATCCACGGAATCAATGATTAAGGTAGAATTATTGTTCCATTTCTGAGTATTGTAAATATAATTTCTATAACTTAGGAGCTGTACAGAATGTACCCGTCCATTAAACTAGTATTCTGCATATGTTTTTTGATGGATTAAAAGACTAGATTGGCTTAGCAACAAACAATTAAGCTTGAAGCCCAACCAAGAAGCTGGATACAGCCCTATCCCTAAGCAGCTAGCCAACCCCACTAGGCACTAGCTAGCCTCCGCTAGACACTTAAAGCTACTTCCGACTTTTCCAGGCAACGCTATCATCAAACCTTAATAATTGTCCATTGAATTAATGAAGCTTGACATTACGTATTCTGATTTCTCTCTCGTTCCGTTTGGCTTACAATAGCATTGTTCTTGAGACCAAAGTCATTCTGGCTATTCCAGCATGCAGATGCACAAGTCGGCATCCCCTGTTGTGTGATAGCACCTTTGTAAGTATGGAAAATATAAAATGACATGACTTAAGGGTTATTGTACATATCTTTTAGTACTAATGGAACATTTACCAATCTCCAGATTATTAGTTCTACTAGATGCTTAAAAGACTTGGTGATCTATGATTTCTGAATCTACCGCTCTCATGTTACAATATTTCAAATCCGGGCTAGTCACTTATTTATATTTAAGGGTATATTTGTTTGATATTTGTAGTGTGATGACAAGAAATGTGGCATATGGCAACATTTGAGTTGTGTCATACTTCCAGATGAGTCGGTGAGTGGTGGTCCTAAGCCCCCTGATTTTTTTTACTGTGAGACATGTCGACTTAGTCGAGCGGACCCGTGAGTTGCTCATCTCATTATTATTGACTTATATAACTCATGTTTTTTCTGATGTCTTGGTGATATTTGTTATGTTTTGTAAATGTTTTCTGCAGTTTTTTGCTAACACTTTCACATCCTCTCAATCCAGTGAAGCTAGTTGTGAAAAGTGTTCCAGTCGATGGGTAGGTAATTGTGTGCAGTTATAGTTTGGCAATTTGATGTCAGTTTGTTTGTTTTTTGAAAATTTTGTCAGGCTTCATATTAAAATGGAATTTTCTGCTTATCATTGCCATTCAAGTACTTTCAGTTGCTATATTAAAATTGGATGTTTTCGTCAGATCAAACCCTTTGCTGCATCTCGAAAAGTCGTTTCATCTGACAAGGGCTGACAAAGACTTGCTGTCAAAACAAGAGTATGATGTGCAGGTTGCTAAAGATTTGAGAAATAATTTTTTACACATTGGCTTAATATGATATATATCAGTATTATAACTTTCAAACAATAAGCGGTCCTTTGCTAAATCCTTATCTCTACTCACATCAGTTCTTATTTATTTAGGCATGGTGTATGCTGGTAAATGATAAGGTCATATACAGGATGCAGTGGCCTCAACATGCAGCTCTGCACGTTAATGGTGTGTTGCCTGACTTGCGTTATATATTCTAGTTCCATTAGCTTTTGTGCTTACTATTGTATACGTGCATTGTAGGCTGCGTTGTTCTAACGTGGATAGTAATAAAAACCACTTTTGCATATTTCTTATTGCTCTGTTGAACTAAGGCGCACTCATTTTGTAGAAAATTGAATGATGTAAACATTCAAAAATATCAAACAGCCACGAACCCTCTTCAACGCTCTGAAGTGTCAGTCCGGAGAGACCTTTCATTCTTGTGTAGCTTCGATTCATTTGTTGTGGTTCATTTGTTTTACGCATTTACAAAATTGTGAAACAACAGTTGACAACATGCCTCTGTGCTTGTTGCTCTTCTGATTCCACTACTTGATAATAAGGGATTGCCTGTGTTTATATTAGTTAGATTGAGCTTCTTGACCTGTTAAGTTTAGCCATTGTTTCTCTTCCTTTTTTTCTTTATCATTTAAAGCTTTTCTATTTACCCTTCTAATTGCATATATATGCAGAAATGCCAATTCGTGCGACTAATAGGCCCGGTACTCAGGCTTTGGGTTCTAATGGCCGGGATGATGGTCCAATTGTGAGTTTCGCCATTGAATTTCTCTTGGCAACATCAAAATGTGTTTTACCAGATTGGCATGATACTAAATCTTTGAATTTAAATTTTACGACACTGGCGTGCTTCACTTGTATCTCCAATGATCTTCAATGTTATTGATGGCATAATAATCTGTTAGTTTAGGTGGCTCCATTTGTTTTAGGAACACTTTGTCATCTTACCCTGCTTCAATGTTGCATCAAATCTCCTCTATTAAACTAGCAAAACAATAATCATTATTATTTACATATTTAAGCTATCAGATGATCTGGTTTACATGATGATGGATATACCTTTTGTTCTTTTGATAATGTTTTGTATCAGCAAATCACTATCATTTTACAAACCTATGATTATCATTGTTCTTTCTAATTTCTCAATGAATTTGCATTCAATAGATAACACCCTGCACCAGAGTGGGATTAAATAAAATTTCCCTTGGAGCAAGCGATGCTCGCACATTCTGTTTTGGTGTTAGGCTGGTCAAAAGGCGCAGTCTTCAACAGGTATGTTTCAGTTGTCCTAAAGATAACCTAAATTGTGTTGTCGTTTTTTAGAAATAATTCTAAAACGGATATAAAGTCTATTTAATAGAGGATCTGGACACAGCAACATGGAAGCAGATGTTCTTTATCAAATTACTGT
Organism: Sedum album; assembly: GCA_006409495.1. Lineage (NCBI taxonomy): Eukaryota > Viridiplantae > Streptophyta > Magnoliopsida > Saxifragales > Crassulaceae > Sedum > Sedum album. The sequence continues at coordinate 56,990 of QZGG01000586.1, read as the reverse complement.
CACGGATTGTCGAAATATGATTGATTGAGTGGTTGGGCTTCATGTTTCATGTCTTGGAGTTGGACATACATAACTCCTTGAATCATTTCATAGCTCAGCAATCGATGTTTGTGCTGTCAAATGTTGTTGTCTTTGAATTTTCCTTTATAAAGTATAAACATCTTGTTTGTGCAATTTGCATAACCCACTTTCATATTATTTAATTCCTCCTAAATACCCCTTCTAGATCAGAAATTTGGTCCCCGAGGAGTCAGATGGTGAGTCTATTGAAGAAGCTCTAGCTCGAGTGCGGCGTTGCATCGGAGGAGGAGCATCTTCTGAAGAATCGGACAGCGATAATGAATTAGTTGTCATTGCAGAGTCTCATGCCATAAACTTGCGTTGTCCAGTAAGTATATTTGAGTAGCTGTTGTGTAATTCTTGAAACATATTTAAACATGAGAATAATCGTTTTCAGTTGTTGATTATGCATTGTTATTATCTCAATGCCATTACAGATGAGTGGGTCTAGAATAAAAGTTGCTGGCCGATTCAGATCTTGTGCCCATCTGGGGGGTTTTGATCTTGATATCTTTCTGGAAATGAACCAGCGATCAAGAAAGGTGAACTTTTTTATTTAACTATTTGATTATGTATTGTATACTAGATGGAAACTTGTTTTGAAAATAATTTAATTAGAAATAATTAAGAATTTTTTATATACTTTTCAATCATGTAAGTTTTCCTTAGTAAACGAAACATAAAACTCCATTTTCCTCTGGTTTTTCTTATTATCCTTCAGTTTATCCAAAAAAATAGAATTAATGGTTACTTGGTTAGCTGTCATATGTTTATTTGTTCAATGCACTAACATTGTGCTGATTCAGTGGCAGTGCCCTATCTGTCTCAAGAACTACTCGCTGGAAAATATTATAATAGATCCTTACTTCAACCGCATCACATCAATGGTAATGTCCATTGAGAAATCTTCATATTTTGCTAGAACGTTGCTCAGTACTTGGTTTGATTGTGTTATTATTTTGCAGATGCAGAATTGCAGTGATGATATAACTGATGTTGAGATTAAACTGATGGTTGTTGGCGAGTGAAAACTAAAAATGAGAATGAACGTAGGAGTGTTGGTGATCTCTCATGCTGGCATTTTTCAAATGGTTCTCGCTGTAACCTTACTGAAGGAGAGGATAGAGAGAAACTGGAAAAGCCTTGCTGGGTGAAACAAGAGGTTTTGTCTGGAAATACTGCTGATCAGAACCTTCATGTGGATGGCGATGTGCTTTATGATCTCAACTTGCATGATGATAGCATTCCAGTGTGTATCAATGCATGTGGAAGTGGTAGGCATGGGGAAGATGGTAATGAGACCACAGACTATATCAACAGTGGGACCAAGTATGACTCTGTTGTATCACTGAATTCTGATCCTGTGGAGAAGAGTATGATCTCTCATGCAGAAGTTATAGAGCTTAGTGATTCTGATTCTGATGATGACGAGCTAATGATAGTAACTGAAGGTGTGCATGGCAGTTGTGTTAGTGCTGCGCCAGTCAGCTTTAACATGCCAAATTTAGATATCCCTAGTTCATACTCGGGTGACCATCCATCTAAAGCCGCGGTAGTATATGATACTAACCACCCTATATATGAGGTCTCTGATTGGGGCTTAACTTTTGGGAGTGAAGCTGATTGCAACGCTGGGTTATTTATTTCTAATGGTGCTGTATCTGCATCTGAAATCCACCAGACGCATATGAATGGTCCTTTTGCTGATGGTGGTATAACTTCTGGGACCTCGGATGCCATAGCTGTTTTAACTTATAATCCTCATTCAGTTAGTGAGGCTGGTCCCTCCCTCCAGCAACCTCTTCCTCCGACACCTACCAATGAATCCATGGATTATGAGGTGAGAGATCAAATGAATGTCTCGAATGAGAACCATTCTGGTGACTGGATTTCTCTGAGGCTTGGTGACAGCCTGAGCGACAGCAGTAATGCCACTGCAGCACCTAAATATTTAGACTCTAGAGAACAAATACCATCTGAAAACTGTGCTGGGGATTCCATGGTTGATGATGGTTAGTCACCTTGCTCTAATAGTAATTGCTTCGCTAAATCACTTGCTGAGTAACATAGGAGAGAACACTCATTTTGGTTCTGTATGATGATTGAGTAGCTCATATGCCTTCTTTTTGTTCCACAGCTACACTGCTTCTAGGGTTGACTGATGGAGGATCCGAAAAGACCAGCAGGCCGAGATCTGACTTCCCGTTGTCGTGCCCTAGGCAAAATCGCTCTGTGCGCAGGCGAACATATCTGTCCATTGATTCTGACTAAATATGATTGTTTTCTATTGGCAGCAGTCTCTTACGCATTGTAGATTGTCATGGCATGCAAACCTAGGTGTGATGCATGTACAAATTTATTTATCTAACAACCTGGAGAAAAACTGGTCTGCAGTTCTTGTAAATGTGGCCATCTCCTCAACCCCAGGTTTTTAGTACGAGGGATGATGAAGAGCGGGTTCAGAACAACAAATTTTATTAAATGTTAGTTTCTTGTTTATGCAAACATAGTGGCGGCAGGGATTAGTGATTTATGTTCTCGTTTCCCTCATTATATGATCAAGCAGGACATATCAAAATCTATAATTATTTAATATCCTTGAATATGAGAATTTGATGACCAAGTGTTTATGTAATTATTCAAGTACATACTCGAAATCTTGGCTTCAGAGCCATAAAACAAAAACGGGCGTAGAATACGAGATTCAGAAGCAGAAAAAACTCTGATTACAATCAGAACTCATTGAGCTTCACTTCCTTGCTGATTGGTGGCTAAGCGTCAGGCTTGCCCAACCGAAGATGATTTCGAAACATCAGCAGCTCCAGGCGCCTCTTCCAAGCAGCTTTGAGTGTCATCACTTGTAACTCGAATGCTCAGCTTCTCAACCTCTTCTTGCGTGTATATGTGAATCTTTGATACAACCTCGCAGAACTCACTGCGTTCAAGCCAGCTTGTCAGACATTTTGATAATAAAAAAAGTAAATAAATTTGATACGGGTACTTACTGCCAGGGATCATCTCCAACTACCATCATGTCATTTTCGCTGTCTGTGTAAAGAATACGCCAGCCTTTCTCAGGATCTCGAAGAAGCCCTTCCATCCCAAACAGCCACTCCAGTTCGAACATCATGTCTGTGTACCCATTCAATTTCGAGAGATCAATTGCTCTGCCCACTTGACTTCCATGTTTGTGAACCTATCAAAATAACAGGCCAAGAAAAAGTTACAAGAAATGTTGTATCTTGGTATTCTAAGAATTCAGTTGCAATATGCCAGCTTGCCTTGGTGCAACTCCTCTTACTTGCTGCATTCTGAGTAGTTACTTCTGCAGTCAACGATATTCCGAATAGCCTGCAGCCACTTGGAGCCACCTTGGAAGTGTCATCTGTACTGCAGTTCGTACTTGGCTCAAGACTACGCATTAAAGAGGTATCCTCATCCTGCTTATGCAAAGAAATAGAAACAAACTGTCCAGCATCATCTGTGAGCCTGCCATTACTGGCAAGAGGATGATCGAATGGGTCACTTCCTGCAGTTGATCCAGATTGGTAAGACATTTCAGGACCCTGACTCTGTTTATGAACACCTCTGTGAGGAGGAAAATATATGCTCCGGGAGCCCGCAGAAGCTACTGGGTAAAAACTAGGCTTAGGTCTTTGTTGGGTGCTGAACAGGCTGCACCCAATGCTAGGTTTTCCCCATGCACTGTATGGGCATACTTCTTGACCTTGTAAGACAGTGGGAAACACTTCTGATTTCCCAAAGCTGGTGTAACCAGTTGTCTTGATGTTTGAACTCTCAGGGATATATATTTGGCCTGAGTTGGACGAAGGCAGGCATTGGTTTGAGAGGTGCAACATTTCTGAACTTAGCAAACTGTTTACATCATCACTTCTGCGAGGAGGTGGTTTTAAGCCAGTTTTTTCTTGACCTTGCAAGACCGTAGAGGATCGTATTGACTCTTCCAAGTCCATAAATCCTCTCCTTCCTGCTGCAACCATAAGATAAGGATTATACATAAAAATGACTATGCTGTAAAAACAAGAGTTTATGAAGAGAGCAGAGCACACTCTTTACCATTTGAAAGATCATCCATAATACCAGATTGCAGGCTACTCTGCAGACTTGTCCTAAGTTTCTTTAGCTGCGGAGAAGCATGAAAGCTCATAGGTGGTGGGAGACTTATAGAAAGATCAACCTCCCATGGTGAAACTCTATCTTGATGATCACCGGCATGATCGTCCCATCTTACCTGCGGAACATTAGAGAGTAAGAACTTGACTTTAAAAAACAACCGAAGGAGTAAGTGAAAAGAAAATTACTTTACATAGCCAAACATTAGTAGGTAAATACAAAATGGGACTGTTTCCCTTGAGGCCTTGAGTGACACATTGAGACTTTTTTTTTTTTTAAAGGGATTATCGGAATTCACTCCTGCCCCATAACTCGAACCCGAGACCTATTGGTTCAGATAGTGGGTGCCTAACCACTAGGCCAACCCCACTTCGTCGCACACTGAGACTAATTTCCGTAAGTAAGGTAAAAGTAAATTGTGGCTAGTTCTTTTCTAGAGAAGTGAATGACATTAGCCAGTCGATATAAAACAATGACCAAGTTCAGAAGCAATTAATATAATTATGGACCTCACCATTAGGCATCTCCATTTGGAATTGGGCCATCTAAAAGGATCCAAATCACCCCCTCCAGTCACTATGCCACTACACCTAAGAAAGGAATGTTACAGAACTTGGTAAAAATGGGACTTGTAGAAGTCACATATCTGTGATCTGCTTACGGAAGAGAGTTGTACCTTTTTTCTGGGGATTCATCCATCTCAAATCTCATCTTAAATCTTGTCCCAGTTGGTACGGGATTGATAATGCTCTTCATGTACTTTTGGATGGGTATGACAAACTCTGCATGGGTGGCCCTGTGAAGCAGAAAGTTGACCAGAATGCATGTTTATTCACCACAGCTGTATGAAACACAAGTGTCTAAATATTTAAGAGTGTTGTTCAATGCATGAATAATGCAGTTTGTTCGTTCAAACAGGTATGGGGATAGCTAAGGGATGTGGGTCATGATAGGAAATGAAAACTACAAAAACAATATATGCCTTCATGACCGTACATGAGAGAAAAATACCAGATCTATGTGTAAATCGATAAACTTGGATCAAAACGAGTAGGTTATATACCTTGGACCGTAGAAAACATGGAAAATGTTTGTAGTCAACACAGCATTGGCCACTGACAATAGAACAGTAGGAACTGAATTCTGATTGCCAATGAGTGAATCTGGAAGACAGTTACGGGGTCTAACAGCTCTTCTGATTCCTAGTCTTAGTTCACCATTTTCACCTCTGTAGAATCAGATTCAAAAATTGCACTAGTGATAGCAGAAGTGCTCAGATAAAAAGTATCCATCATCTAGGCTATTCAGTTCAAGTCTTTCAAATAAAAAATGAGGAAGCAAATATATACCTCAAGAAGAGCACTGCATCTCCTAACCCAAGATTTTTCTGGCTAACAAAGAGGCTCCATCCTGTAGTTAACAAGTGTCTTCTTGGCTGACCTGAGAATACAAAATAATGTAGCTCACATCAGTTGATTGTAGCATATAATACCTCATTTAACCTTTAATAAAATATACATACCTCTGTAAATATGGCGAAATCTCCACTCAATTCCATGGAGATCTTTGGCTAGGAGCTCCTGGGAGGGCCTTTGCTGCTTATAATCCTAAAATGATGCAGATAGAGGCTAGCTCTCGATTCTGCTAAGGTGCTAAGAGAAAAGCCACCAGTGTATAGCATTGGGTATCAGATACTTACAAGGGGAGGGAAGCAATCTTCTGCAGCCCGTCGTGGGACAGAAAAACCACCATGGGCGCTGGTGTCTGAGGCCGTTAAGGTTTTGCAAAACATGTGAGGGGTCGAGTTCAAAGATAGTTCATCATTTCCTTTCTCGCATAAAAGATCATTCCCTCCTAACTTCATGCCTACCAACTACAAAAGTAACTCAGTATACAGTTTTAGAAAAGAAATCCAAATTTTATGTCAAAGTGTTTCAATTCTACCACGGCTTGAAGGTAATGCAAAAATGCAGAAGGCCGAATCCAGGAATCATCAAATCATGTATAGTTTGCTAAACATCGAGAAAAATTAAAGCTTATTATATTAGACAATTTGAAGATTTACCTCTGGTTGAGGAAGCAAACTTAGCTGTGAGTAAACTTCATCATTTTCCTTATTCGCCTGATTTTAGAGTATCATCATGATATAAAGATATATAGAAAGGTGCAATTCAATCAAAGGTTGGACAAAAAAATTTAAGGTTCACCCTACAAAGAAGCATTAAGAATAGGATGACGTCACAAGAAGAAAGTTTTTACCAGTCTTTGAACATTTGCAACCCTGCAAAAGATTTGGGGCTTCAAATCATAAGTGGGCAATTCCATTGAAGAGAAGGGAGAGTCAAATGCAACTTGTTCCAGATGACCTTGGGGAAAGTAAACAACCACGTCTCCTTTCTTGGGCAGTGAGGTGAGAGGACCAGCACAAGCATGCCAGAGTTCAAGATAGATTGAGGAAGAGGCAAGCGAAGCAGATATATTTGGGGAGCTTGACGAAGATGATGAAGATGATAAACACCGAGCACAACCAGCTTTGTCACCACAATCCCCATGGCAATTCACATATGCATTGCTCCTCCCTTTATTCCTCACTGCATGGTTCCCATCAAATTCCATGGAAACCTAATTGTGATTCAACTAAGAAACTGACAAAGCTCAGAGGTATCCTGAAAGCAAGAAAATAAATACTTTACTGCCAAAGCTCAATGATATCCAGCATACAAGAGCACTAAAAACAAAGCCATCCAAAGTGAGTATCCAAATTTTTAAGGAGACATGATCTAGTTGATAAAATCAAGCGGTGTTAAGAGAATGTACTATCAAATATACAGCTATGGACAGAACTGGAAGTGAAATCATGTCAAGAGAAACCTTTTCTTCTCTTTTGTAGAGAGTAGAGACTAATCACTATATAGGCATGAAGGCAGGAAATCAGAAAAAATTGGGAAATGAGAGAGAAGAAAACAATAAGAAAGTCTACATGCAGGTGTTTTGAAATCTCAGATATATACCACAAATTGGGAAAGAATAAACTATGAAAAGATGGAATAGTGGAAGTAAATAAAGTAAAAGATTAAATGAGGGGAATCAAATAATTAAAACAAGTTCAAAGTATGATTCCTTCTCCAATTGCAGGCACTGAGGAAAGGTTACAACAAAAGGAGCAGCAAGAATAGACATGGACAATTGAATAACTAGCAACTCACAGATGGATAGAGTAGAAAAAGCCAATGTACTAGTGGTGACTGGTGAGAGTGTAAGTCCTTTTGGATTTAAACACAGTTAGCAGAAAGTGAGAGATGAGACAATAACTGTGTTGGGGGTAGGGGACAGGCTAAGACAGTACATTACCCACATCATCCCATCTCTCACTATCTACCATCCTCCTTTGCCTTTATCTTTTTCTTTTCTCCAGTTTTATAATTAAAATGTCCATTTGTTTTTTCATTTCAACTTTTAGAAAATAAACCCTCCACCAAGACAAAAGGGGAGATACCATTAATGCAACAAACACAGAGCCTTTAAACCTCTCCATCTAATTTTTTCCTCCATCCAACTCTCCATCTCTTCTGTTCACCATTCAATTCAATAACAGCAATTCAGCAACAGCAACAGCAACAGCTTCACAGCATGGCTGTTTCAGTCTTTCAGATGTGTAGCATTAAACTAACACAAATTAAATAATCCCTACAGGTCACAGTCACGGATCCCCAAATAAGCATCCAACATACCACCACATAATCAACCTTTGCATAGAATTATTTCCCAAATACAATATCAAAATACTCAAAAGCCACATCCAATTCATCCGATCTAAAGTCTAAACTAAACATGCACGTCGACAACCAGAGACAAATCACCTGAGAGGCTGAGGCTCTTCTACAAACAAAACAAACAGAATGCAACAAAAAATCTACCTAACAAAGAAGAAAAAGGGTTAACCAACAGCCAATGAAAAAATAAACCAAATCAGTAAACACACCAACAACCAACACACCATTTCATTAAATTCATGTAATACACAGATCCGTATGCATAACAATAATAACACCACCAAGCACCAATCTGACAAAACAGTTAAAATAAACAGCATCACAAGTCCACCAGGTTCATAATTCAGCTAGAGAATTGAAAGCTCATAAAACCAAAGAGACCAACTCAATCGTGATGAAAGCGTCAGTTAACAGTAAAGCCAGTCGATCAGAGTACTGTATATGTAATTTCAAATGTAATGTATGATCAAAATCAAGCACCAAACAATGAAGACTTGTCTCTTTAGTAGGGTTGGTAGGTCCCTCTGTCTTCTGATCCTTTTGGCAGCAACTATCGTGGGCGTGTTTAGTGCTCCTCTACACGTCTGTCAATCGAGTGTCCTTCCATCATCTGTCTCATCATCGTCTATCGAAATATCTAATCTCTCTAACTGTAACTAACTACTTAATCGGCTTAATCAACACCGTCATCGTAATCTATTTAATGATCGTAACTCAAAACTCACCTCCATTCCGCCGGAATCCTCCGATTGCGCCGTATCGCCGATCATCTTCTCCGATGACGCTGATCGCAACAGAACACTGCTCTACAGTCTTCTGCTACTTCTTGCAATGTGACGTCGTCGTATGAATATTTTCCAGAGGAGAGTACCAAAACGACATCGTTGCGCAGGACCGTACGGGTGAGGGACGCGTGAATAACGGGCGCGTCAAGAAGCTTCCTTTTCTTTGAAGCCATGACACTGACTCAGCCAGTGGAGTAAAATAAAAATGACGATTCCAGATGTAAATTTATGGAGTACTCCCTCCGTCCCATTATTAATGTCTCATTTCCTTTTTGGGTGTCCCAAAATCATCTTTCCATTTCTAAAACTTACCATAAATGAACATGTCTTCTTTAGTTTTCCACCACATATTTCTCCTCTCTCCTCCTTTTTCACCACTTATTATCTATCAAATCACTTTTTTTCTCTTTCCTTACCACACAATTATCTTTTTTAATTATTTTTTTCTTTCATTCCTTAAAAACCGTGCAAAGAACCAAATGGGACATAAATTATGGGACGGAGGGAGTAGATGATAACAAGACAAGATGCTGTTTTGTTTCAAGAGGATTGAATAAAGACTTTATTGAAAAGGTTATTACACGTGAAGGCAAGACAGAAGAAGCAAGTGAAGTGTCAAAGTCACACCCAACATTTGTCCCCAGTTTTTAAATTTTATTAATAATTTAATTAACCTTTTGCTTTTTGTAATTTACGTATCACTTTAGTTAAGGTTAAGGTTGTAGACTTAGTGTAGTGTAGGAATGGCACAAGGCTGACCAACCAACGCACGAACACCCAACTGATCATGAAACCCTACTGCATTTTGTATTTTGATGTGTTAGGTTAGGCTAGTTTCAACATGGGTTTGTCTCAAATGCTACTTGTAACTTTTTAGGTGTAAAGATCATAGGGTTTTGCTACACAACAAGTTAATATAAACGCGACCAAATTACACTGTGCTATACTCGATCGAATTAGAAATTTCATCTTTAAAGTGTTTAGCATGGATTCGAACTCAGGACTTTATTATCATCATGTCCACCCAGTCGATCATCCTTCCGAGGCATTCTTAGATATTGTTGTTGCCTAAAAATGAGATTTTTGGTCATTTTTGTCAAGATAAAAAACATAGTCTTAAATCATATGCTTTAAAATCCAAGCTCTCAACTTATATGCTGATTTATAAGAGCTCTCAACTTATATGCTGATTTATAAGAATGGGATAAAGCTGAGCTTTTGAATGATAAATTCGGAAAAACTTTATGTCATTTTAAGAGGTGGAAGCTCAAAGGTATGGGTTGTTCTTAGATGCTGTTGGTATGGTTGTGGACCTCTAACTTTTGTTTTTGTTGTTACCATTTAAATGTTTGTAGTCTTCATTCATCGTACACTCCCTCTACTGTCAATTTCATCTCTCGACACATTGTTGGCTACTCTCCGGCCGCATCATTCCATGTTCCAAATATCTTAATCAAAGCCACTACTTACACAACACACATTTGTCATGCACGTATGCCAACCTTAATATAAACTTACATATGAAGTTATTTCACTTAAAAGTGATTAGTACCAAACCAACTCTAACTTGATATTATGATTAGGGTTAAGGTGTTTCCAAGAGGCTCCACACATCATATATATCAACCAACTAAACAAGACATGATACTGGTTTAGGAGGGTGAAATGAAACATCACTATGAAAGCAATCATAAAAGACATAATTTACGTACAAAAGAACAAACATTTCAGTTTCACAACATAGAAATGCATATGGAGGAAAATTGAACGTTGAACTGCATGTTGATGAAGTGATATATTTTTGCTATTTAGGGTTTATATCCCGGCAAGGTTACAAGTGAAATGAAATGAGGGAGACAGTTGCGGACCTCCATTGATTTATGTACACTAATTTGTGTGTATAGGTGGGTGGATTAGTTTCATTCTGCCTCCAACATTGAAATGATACAAAAAATATCAAATCATCTTCATTCTAATAATACAAAAAATTATCAAAATGCAGTTTTAATTCATCTTTTTGAAAGGGAAAACTGTAAAAGGTCGACCAAATTTTGATCAGGACCTTGCCTGGACTTGTCCTTTCATATACAATAAATTTTGATCATTTTTTAGAAATCAAATATTGTTGTTTATTGATATAACCAAATATTTGGGCCTCTGAGTCCCAAAAATTGGGCTCGGCCTCATCAGATCCAACACAACAACATGCACAAATGTCTTCAGTTCACGAGTACAGAGGTTTCAATTAACAAATCTAAAAACATTCTTACTACAATCAAATAAGTTTCTTAAGAAGTGTTTGACCTCTTTGGCTCATGGCTGCTGCAAGTTGGCAACATTTGGCTCATCTTCAAGGTTTATAAGGTTGCTGGAATCGATCATTTTGCCGCAGTTCTTGTCATCATCATCTTTAGGTACCGGTAATCCGTAGTTCCGCAAAGCGTCAATCCATTCATTTTGCTTACCTAAATTCTCATGGCGCGCTAAGTACCTCTTTAGCTCCATCTTCAGGTTCCTCAAAGGCTACAAACACTCAAGAGTCAGGATTTATAAAATGGTCTAGCCATGATACATTGAATATGTTGATATACCTCAACGTTGCATTGATGCGCGAGGTTGAAGAATGCGGCGGATACAAAGTGCTTCCCAACGGATTCTGCCAATTTGATCTGCTCTATCCAGTAACTAGAGCTTTCTAGCTTATCATTCATACACCTCTTGCAGTTATGAGCTGTGTGGTAAGGTGTGCCAGACCTTCTTGGCTTGCGTAAAGATGATGATAATTGAACCGGTGTCCGTGGTGCTGAGGCTAATTCCTCTTCAGCTACTTTCTCTTGGAAACCAACACTTTTCTTCTTCTTTGGTTTCACTTCAATCTCTCCAACCGGTTTATCTTCATCCTTCTCATTCTCTTTGGCTTCTTCCGATCCTTCCACATTTTCAATCATTTCAGGCGAAACAGGTAAATTCTCCTCAGCCGCTCCGTCTATCAAGACTCCATCCTTCTGTGACTCATCCTGCTCCACACTTTCAACTCGAGGAGTTCTCTCAGTGGATTTTGGCTGCTTTGGACTCTTTAGTACACTTTCAGCTTGAGATTTCCTGATGGGTTTCTTCTCAGACTTCGGATTTACCACAATGTTCGTGTTCCGCCGAGTTCCAAAAACACGCTTCTGCCTAAATACCAAACCAAAAAACTACATAAGCAATAAATCCACATAAACACATACCAAAACTAAAACATGATCACAAACTAAATCAATCAAATCAGTATGAAAAAAATCACTTCAGGTTTCGAAGACGATCGTCATCGTCAACTTTCGATTCCTCCGCATTTTTCCAATAATCCATATACTTAGACCTCTGAATCCTCCCTGTCACAAAAAAATCAGTCACACAACAAAATCAACAAATTAACAAACTCACTCAGCCTTCAAATCCACCTTTGAAAAAACCTGGTGGTGGTGGTGTCGGATGAGCATCCACTTGACACATCGAAGCCTTCATCTTCTCTTCTCCTTCCAAAATTGATACCGAAAATACTCTGCCACAAATTTTAGAATGAATTAGTTGTTAGAGACAGTTACAAATCCAGAATGCGCGGCAACGGTTTTCTCTTCCTGTCGGTTTTGTGGTTTGAAATTTGATCACTGTTATCTGGGCTTGTTAAAATGGGCCGAATCGAGTTGGCGAAGAAGTTGTCGGCCCACTGGGAGCGTTCTACTTTGTTTGAAAATGCCACGTCAGCTTCGGCTGCCTCTTGGTCTTGGCCACTGGGATTTTGGAAAACCGGTAACTGCGGTGGACCACGGATTTCATGTTCTAGAGAGAGAGTTACGGAAAATGGATGATCCAGCTAATGCCAGAGTTTCTGTAGTTCCGATTTAACCTCTTAATTGTTGTTTTTGTGATTTGGAGATTGTTATTTTTGGTTGCTTGCGTCGCAAGAAAGTAAATGTGAGAAAAGATGAGCGTGATTGATATTCTATTCCGTGTGGATGAGATATGCAAGAGGTATGAGAAGTACGATATTGATAAGCAACGCGAGCAGAACGCTTTTGGAGATGATGCTTTTGCAAGGCTTTACGCTTCTGTTGAGGCCGAGATCGAAAAGGCCCTTCAAGTCGGTCTTTGTTTGTTTCTTGTATCATTTTATGATTTTTGAATTTATTTGATAAAAAGGTTGCACCTTGTAATGAGTGAATGTTTCAGAAATCGGAGAGGGCGGAAACTGAGACGAATAGAGCAGCTGCAGTAGCTATGAATGCGGAGGTTCGTAGGACTAAAGCTAGGCTGTTGGAGGAAATCCCCAAGCTTCAGAAACTGGCCATGAAGAAGGTCAGATTGATGTTAATTTTTTGTAACATTGGATTTTTCAAGCGGATAGTTTTCGCAAGGAAAAGGCTTTTCTGATTTGATTTGAGTACTTTTTGTTATCCAGGTTAAAGGACTGCTTAAAGAAGATTTGGAGGCTCGGAGTGATTTGGTTATGGCGTTACCGGAGAGGATTCGAGCTATTCCGGATGGGGTGAGAAATGCGGCAACTCAAGGAGGATGGGGAACTTCATCATCAAGGAACAATATAAAGTTCGATACTCCAGGTTAATATTGTTCATTTGAACTTTGATCTTATACGAGAACTTCAGTTATCTAATAGTAAATGTTGATGTTTTGGGTTCAGCTGATGGAAACTTTGACAGTGAGTTTTACCAACAATCTGAAGAATCGAGTCAATTCAGGCAAGAATATGAAATGCGCAGAATGAAGCAAGTAAGCTAGAAAATCCTAAAGTAAAACAGCTTTGACACGCCGGGGTTCTTTCTTACGATCAAACTGTGCGTAGGATGAGGGCTTGGATGTTATATCTCAAGGACTTGACACGCTAAAAGAGTTGGCACACGATATGAACGAAGTGAGTAGAACTTGAACGTCAGCTTACTAGTTTCTTAGGAAGATATATCAAATACCCGAGTTAACTTTCCAAATTTCTTATGCAGGAACTAGATAGACAAGTTCCACTGATGGATGAAATCGATACAAAAGTATTTATCAGTTTTCCTCATCCCTAATTTTGTAGCAAATATCACTATGCCTATTGGTTCTTCGGTTTGCAGGTTGACAGAGCAACAGCAGACCTGAAAAATACAAATGTCAGGATCAAAGAAACTCTTTTCAAGGTGATATCTATATGTAGTTTTACATCAAGAATTTATTTTATACTTACCATCTTACATTTTATACAAGAACTTCATTCTTCGGACGTGTTCCAGGTGAGATCCACTCGCAACTTCATGATCGATATCATTCTGCTTTGTGTTCTACTGGGAATAGTCATGTATCTTTACAAGTAAATTTCCTCCTTTACTAAGGAATTAAATGAAAGGCTTAGTTTAGCTCACTCAGTCTTATACGTTGTCTCTTGTTCTCATCGCAGCGTACTAAAAGAATGATGCGCGGCAGGAAATATATCGCCATTCTGGTTTCTGGTACTCTATCTTGGTGTTTCAGTTTGGTATACAAGTGTTGCTTAAAGAGATGATAAAATGTTTTGTAATCTCCTCTAAAACCCAACATTAAGGCTGTTTAATTTATATGTTTTCAATAGTGATGAGCTCTTTGGCTGCTTCAGTCAATTTTGTTCTGGATTTGGAATTTTGGCATTGCATGAAAATAGTCTGAATTAAGAATCACTCTTGTAAATGGCATTGCTCAGCTCACCCAAAAACACCACAAAATAGTAATCGAATGAATAGTAAAAGCTACTTCAACCCCTATGAAACAAATGGCTGAATCATATGCAAAATGGTACAAACAGAAAAACTGCAACACTGCAGGCCACCTTGATATTAGAAACAATACCGCCGTGTGCACCGGAAGTGTCTGATATATCAGCAGTGGCCGGGCTGTCTGCTGCACCGGTACCCTTCTTTTTAGTCTTGGTTGGTTCTGGAGCTGGGGCTGGTGACTTTGGAGCAAATATACCCAATGGAAGAAGCACCTTATCCACCTGAAGTTAAAAGATTACTTGAAATATGTTTTCATAAAAGAGTAGAAATTTTGAAACTCAATGTTGGTTCACTGACCTGATAAACTGCAAGCTGACTGTCGGTATAAATTGTGTTAGCAACAGTTGTGTCTACAATGCCGGTAGAAATATTTACTTGGTTTCCAGATGTGGTGACATTCAGAGGAAACTCACCAGCATTGCTGTTTCCAGCTTGTGTCCTTAACGGGTTACTTACGGTCTGAAACTGTGAAGTTGACAGAAATGTCGGGACAACATGGTATTGGATCAGCTGAACCTTCTGTTGATCAGTCAGAGAATTCAAAGTCCCTGGTTTGAGGCTAGAGAAGGCATTATCAGTAGGAGCAAAAATGGTAATGCCTTGATTCGAGTTGTTCAACTGAGTATTGATCTGATCGTCTAGTTGGGTGCTCTTTAGCAGCCTGGTCAGGACAGTGAACTGACCAGCCTTTTCAAGTATTTTGGTAACATTGGTTGGACCAGATGGTACTGGTGCTGGAGCAGAGGATTGAGCTGAGGTTATGGTGGATTGGATGGCGAAGAGAGCAAGAGAGGTGGAGAACAGGATGATGAGGTTTTTCATGGTTTTTGTTTACTTTGGTGGTTGGAGAGGTGGAGTGGAAGTGATGGGGTTTTTATTGAGGCTGGAAACATATGATGAAGAGGTTGAGTAAGAGTTTGGTGATGTGGGGAGGGGTTGGAGGTCCAGGTTGGTTTTGCTTTGGGTTGAAGACAGACTTGAGAATGGAGTGACAAATGATCTCAGGTGGTTGGAGATGAGATGGAGATGTGTGAATAAATCATTACTTTACATTGAATAAAGAAAAGATTAAAAGATTGCCATATTTCTAAGATACAGAGAGGTTTGGAATTCAGAAAAAGTACGGGCATGAATTTTCTGATGATCTTAGAAGTCCAGTTTTTGAACCCAAATGAACAAACCTCATGCTAATACGATGTTGGTGGTATATTGATCGGGCGTGGATAGCCACGAGGCTTTGAGATAAGTAAATCTCCTCAGTGAGTTGTTGGAGCTTTTGTGTTTGCTTAGGATAATTGTCTCTCTCAAAGCTACCTCGACAGTGATCTTCACAGGAATCAAGTCTACAAATGCGAAATAAAATAAAAACATTACAATGGAAAATAATAGATCATTTCAAGAGTAATTTAGTTAGGTCTAACGATCTACTGTGTAATGAGTAGTCGCCTGATAAGAAGCATAATCCTGTTCTTTAGAAACATTTGCCGCCGAAACACATGAAATTATACTCAAAAGATGCTTACAGTGCTATTTTGTGAAACAACAATATATTCGATTTAATAAAAAAATAAGGGAGAATCAGAATACTTGATACTAACTGGACAACTATACTTTCGATTTTATAATTTGCGACTTTAACATGCAATTCATGACACGGACACACGGTACACAAATACATCTATTTGAAAGACTGACACACACTCGACAGTACTTTCATCGGGTTTTTTCCACATTACCATCACATCCAATAGCACAATCTGCTGAGTACCATACACATAAAAAAGAATATTAACTAGACAATATAAAACAAAAGGATTATGACATACTGAGGTGCAACATAGTTCTTGCTTTCATTGACAGTTTCCATATAAGCTTCCTCACAAAATAGTAAATACCTCAAGGAACTTCTCCTGAAAATTCACAGCAAAGCCATCTGAGAGTCAATCAGTCTTTTAATCATAATTAAACTACTAGAACTTAATATCAACAACAATCAATGTACATATAAAACCCTAGTTCCGAATTTGAGAAATATCAAAAAAGTTAGGGATCATACGGAAGCCTTATTCAGGAGAAAAATGGCTTCGTGACTCAGCCTCATATCATTACAACCTTCACTTTTTGCAATCATCTTTATAGGGTTCATCAGAAACAGATACTTAGCGTCCGCTTCTTCATCATTTTCTTCCGCCTTCCTTATCTTCCTCTTCTTTGGACTCGCTTCCGTCCTCTGCACATTGACTCACCCGTTTATTATTATTCGCTGTTACTGTCGGTTTTTGATATCTTCGAACCTTTGATAGTGTCGATGTGAGAAAACGGTTTCAAAGCGACAGCAATATACTGAGCTAGTTGAAATGGGCCACAATTAACAGCTGCAAGGGTTTATAAGCCCAACTAATTCTGGACCAAATACTAAGAGGGAAACTGAGACAGCTTGAAATAAATTGTGAAAAAAAACAATGTGTGAGCAAGTTACAGCAACATATTTAAATGCATAAATACTGAGATCTGTGAAATGATTTTGAATCTCATGGAAGATAAATAGGTAGATCAATCTTGGGCGGTTGAACAAACACTGAAGGATTTACTCTGACAGTTGAGATGGTATTTGAAGCCTCTTCTTCAAGATCCGAGGACATTTTTAAGAAGTAGCTGTGCCTGGTGAATGGAAATGGAGGGTTAAGCACAGTGGCACATTGAGACTGATCAAACAAATATTGATTATAATGGGTTGTACTGTACCAGCGGGTGTCTGCAGTTAATTCTGGATGGAAAGCCGTTCCAAGTAGGTTCTTTTGCCTGATGGCCACAATTACTTTACCGGTTGCGGTGGAACTTTCCTGCAAGAACAACGAATTTGAGCATATTTTCATGAAAAGCTGGCAAGAGGTTTGTATGAAAATGTCGTAAACAATTCTCTGTTAAGCTTATGAGCAGGTTTTATCCTTCTGTCCCATCCAATCAGTTAATGGCTATTCACATTCAGCTAATGAGCAGGTTCCTCCAGCAGGTTGCAACCACGAGAGACTTGTGAAGTTTAGCTAGCATATTTGCGAACTACAAATTATACTTAACTACTGCTACCACACATTTCAAGCCTCCTCATCTCGAGAACTCTTGAAAGTTCACAATATGAATAGTGGGAAGATCAGATTATCTTTAACACTGAATAAAATAGACCAGATTGTTACACACAACTGCACTAAATTTACCCAGAAAAGGAAAGAAACAAAATGTTTGGCACACTAAACTTTCTGTGTGACTACTTCAAAAAACACGGAATACAGTTACACTTAGCCATTTCACATTCCATTCAATATCTAATGTTTTTTATAAAGGCACTCCCATCAATTTTTCAGGTGTAAACACTGTAGCATTTGTGTATTCAATAAACAATGAAACTATTAATTTCAGCCAAGTAACTGCCATATGAGCCATGAGTTCCCGTGACAGAGCTATAAATTGAACACTACTTTTAAAGGTACGATGACCTGGCCTATGATTCAGAAAATTAAACGTGCAGAGCTAAATAACAGTTGGATGAGCATCAATGGGACTAGGGATCAGCTAAATATAATGGTCATTGAGGGCAGTAAATAGCTGACCTCATCTCTCTCAGGTCCACGATACTGATCTGGCAATTTACTTGCAGGGACAGTATAATCCGCAAGCACCTCAACTTCAGGGCCTACTTCAAGAACTGCAGGAGCACGAATGAATACCCCTCTAAACGTTTCAGGGCCACCTTCTTTTGATGCAAGCCCAGGTACTACAAGTTCAGTCTCAAAACTTTGAAGCTGAAGATATTATAAACGATTAATTTTCAGCACTACAAGATCAGACACAATTCCCAACAAATCCATATTTGTCCAGGGAAATTGACAGAACTTCAAAGTCTATTCACAAGCCATATATGCTGGATATTTGCACGACAGATACCTGACTGCCAAAGAAATTTCGATGAACAGTACAATCTAATCCCCCAACGAGCTCCTGTCCTCCATCCTTTTGTCCTGCCAAGTACCCCAACACCATATAAAGTGAGTACTCAAGTATCTGACACCATACAAGTCTCCGAAAATAGTATAATAACCCAAGGCTAGTAAGTACTCACCATAGGCTTTGTTTGCCAAAAATATAAGTCCAGCACATGTCCCCCAAACAGGCTTTCCAAGTTTAACGAATTCTCTCAGTGCAGGGAACTACAGAAAAAAAATATACATAATGAACACAAACAATTACTACTGTGTGAGACAGTCATTTGAAACAAAAATGATGTTCTATTCACCAAATGTTATTAATTAACTATAAAACTTCAAAGAATATAATTATATATATCATTTTCAATTGATTAAACACTCAATGACCACCACCCACCGTCACCAACTGTTAAATCTGATTTGTTCTACATTGTTTCACCATCCAGAATCAGCTCATTAACATACACTAGCCTAATGCTTTATTCTCACTTAACAAGTCCCTAAGTTAAACTGAAAACATACTTGAACATCATTCCGCATCTTATATGTCGTTATCAACACCTCGTAATCAATCTAATTAATTTTCTTCTGACAAATAAATATAAGATGAGGAAAAATATATATACTAACCAGATTATGATACTCGGCCAATTTTGCCATGGTGGTGCTCTCTCCACCAGGAATAATCAATGACGACAGACAATCAAGCTGCTCCGACTTCCTCACCTCCACTCCAATCACACCAAGCCTCCTCAACGCTGCCAATCACAAATAACAATATTCACCAACCGCGCTCAATAATAAAAATCGGAGAGTAAAACTCAAAAACACAAGATGAACAAGCGAACCTGCTATGTGCTCGTTGTAGGAACCTTGAAGAGCGAGAACTCCGACGGCCATGTTCGGCGACAATGATTCACCGGCGAAATGCGATGGCGTCGATTCGTGTCCTCGAAAAGCGTGCTCAGACTTTTCAATGGCCCTCGCTTCTCTCGGTGGACTGGTCCACGTCATCTCATCTCGAGTTGGGCCTGAAAAACCATCAGATATTGATCCTCAGCCCCACATAGCTCACAGTGTAACGACGTCGTTTGGTAGGGGAATTGAACCGACCACTGGCAATTGGACCGAACCAATCAAACCTATCTCGAAATATTGGTCGGATAATAAATGAAATCGATCCACGTAACAGTTAAGTCAAGCAAAACAGAGAGAAAGCGTTGACCGGCACACAACTGACCGACCACCATTGTTGACTGTAGGTTCACGAAGTGTGAATGAATAAACAGACAAATGATTAACAATAAGTAACTTGAGCAAACAGCAGCATGACTCTGCTCTGTTTCTTCTCAAATCTGTCCCCACCATCATCAATTCAATCCTTAATTCACTCATACTCCACACCCCACACCTCATCATCATTTTTCTCAAAACCCCCACTTCTCTTCCAACCCCATCTCAACTTTCCATCCCCAGTTCACTTGGTAACAAGATGCTGCCGGTGGCTGAAGCTGATGGATTCCGACAGGACATCAAGATTCATCTGACAAGGTACAAACAAACTTGTCTTCCTTTTTGTTGATTCTTAATTTGATTTGTCAGTTGGTTAGATTTTATGGTTTCAATCAAAACAGACTGAAGTTGAGATGGTGACAGAAGTACCTGGAGAAATATCTTGGAGAAAACCAAACTTGTTTCTGGAAATACCCAGTAAGGAATCATCATATGGTCATGTTCAAGAACATGAATTTGTCAAAATAAACATGCCAGCAACACCTACTCCTAGAAGAGTGAATTTCATGTTGGCCTCGAGTTCTGGTGATATGAAAGGCAATCCATTTCCAACATCAACACAAACACAAAGCCCATCATCATCTAGACTCAAGTCCCCCTTCAAAAACTTGCTTCCTAGGCTTAGCTTCAGAAATAGGACGTTGAGTTCGGATGTAGAGAGTCGTGTGCAGGGAGAGGCGTCTTCATCAGGAGGTGTGGTTGAGTCGTCTATTTCAAGGTCGTTGTCACTTATCTTTAGTCCCAAGATCAAGAGGGCGGTTTCATTACCTATTGATCGCACTGCACGCCCCAGTGCGCAAACAAGACTGGATGCGCCGGCAAGACTGGATTCAAATGTGAGTAAATTTCCACACAAAACGAATTAGTCCTTTTCAAACTTTTGGGCAATGGGTATTTGCGCTAACAAATCAGTATGCATTTTTAGATGAATGGGGTTATGTCAAGATCACTTTCGGTCCCTTCCAATAGAAATTATAAAAAGCTCAAGAGAACGGAGTCTTTTTTCCGTGTGATTATCTCCACTCCCCGTGCTGGTGATTGTACTTCATCAGACTTACCTATACCAGGGGAAGCTAGTAAGTGATATTAATTTTTTCGTGACTCTATATCTTAGAAAAATCTCCTTGGCAAATTATGATTCCTTTGTGCAGCAAATGATGTAACAGAAGGTGAGGATATACCTGAAGAAGAGGCTGTTTGTAGGATTTGTTTTGTCGAGCTTTGTGAAGGTGGCAATACCCTAAAGCTGGAATGCAGCTGTAGAGGTGAACTTGCTTTAGCTCATGAGGACTGTGCCATCAAGTGGTTTAGCATTAAGGGAAATAGGACATGTGACGTTGCAAGCAAGATGTACAAAATCTGTCAGTTACTCTTTTACGAATTCAAAGTGTTGTAGCAGAAGGGACTGAAACCACATTATATCGAGAATACGAAGGCTATGGGTACCTCAAAATTATTACCACGAATAGTCATGTTCACGCTTTGTTTCCAACCTGTCTTTATTGAGTTCCTAATTATTTTTGGGATGTTCATTTTCAGTATGTGGCATGATTTACCTATTCTTGCGATTGTTAGCGTACTGGCTTATTTCTGTTTTCTCGAGGAACTTCTGGTGAGTCTATCTGAATTTCAATTCATGTAGCACATGTCATAATGTATTTAAATATATATTTTCCTGTACTAAATCTTGTTTGAATCAGGTTGGCAATATGAGCTCCCGTGCAATCTATATATCACTGCCATTCTGCTGCTTATTGGGTCTTTTATCTACCACGACCTCGTACGCAATGGGTACTGATCTCCACATTCACAGAATCTCTTTTGCCATTGATTACGTAAAAATATGATAAGACTGTATCTGTTTTGTTTCAGTGAAAAGAAAATATATGTGGATTTTTGCTGCAACTCAGTTTGCATTGGTTGTTCTCTTTGCTCATATCTTCTACTCTGTGGTAAGCAGTCCTCGACACAATTTGAACCGAATCTGTATGCGATATTAAATAGGAAAATATTTTGTTTCAAATATTGTTTTCTTGTATGCTTCAGCTTCGCATTCAAGCAATTCTGTCAATCCTGTTGGGCACATTTTCTGGTTTCGGGGTAGCAATTACGGAAGTTCCATACTTATTGAATGGTTCAAATGGAGAAGAACTCGGCTTCCACAATCAGCTCAGGCTGGTTCTCATCCAGCCCCCGCCCAAAGCCAGTCTTCAGCGTCAATTCAGAATGCGTCAGTGACAGGCTCATCAAGTCACCCGGACCAAGGTACCACATGAGAACATGTATCATCTGGATTGTCCGGCCTCAACAATTTATCATAAAAGTTGCACTGTATCATAAGGACCACAGTGTGTATTGGAAATATTTGAATTTAATACAAATGTGTTTTTAACAGTTAAATAACAAACAGTCAAAGTCAGACTCATAACTAACAGATTACAATAACACGACGTCGTCCCAAATGCTGTTCATCATCTTCCTCCAATTTTTCTCGCGAAAC
This sequence comes from Sedum album, assembly GCA_006409495.1. Lineage (NCBI taxonomy): Eukaryota > Viridiplantae > Streptophyta > Magnoliopsida > Saxifragales > Crassulaceae > Sedum > Sedum album. The sequence continues at coordinate 34,676 of QZGG01000586.1, read as the reverse complement.
CCTAGCAGCGCCTCCTCCATCTCGCAATCGCACCGTTGTTTTGACTTCTCTTCTCCTCTCGCAATCCAATCCTACTGAACTTCGATGTCGCCGATCTGAAACGCTGCTATCAGCGATTTGAAACGCTCGTGAATCGCGTTCCGAAAATCGGGGAACCGTATCCCGAATCGTGTAACATTGCTTTATATTGTTAGAATGGATGAGGTCGATCTTGAAGCCCTCTGAAGTTGATAGTCAGCTGTTTTATACGGAGCTTTGTAATGTATACTGCACACATGTTGAATTTCAGTGCAAGTGTGGTCGACAGACTTCCTGTCTTCAATCCTCAGTGCAATCAGTTAACACTTATTAATGGTATTTTTGCCAATGATTTTTTGTGTCTTGGTTTATTGATTCGTTTATGAAATATGGATTTTGGGATGTGCTTTAGGTGGAGTAAAGTATGGAAATGTGTCCATACTCCCACAGGGAATGAGATTAAAAGTGGGTTATCAAAGGAAAAAGGTTTCGGACTGTAGAGTTTATAATGTGTGTCGCGTAAATGAGGTTGGGGTCGTCCATCCAGCAACAGAAGATTATGCGGATGAGGCAGTTGAAGCTGTTAAGGCTGGGAAGGTGATTGCAGTGCCCACTGACACGCTATATGGCCTGGCTTGTGACGCTTGGTATGTATGCACGCATATGATATAATTATGTATACTATCATTCGAATCAGTTGAGTAAATTCCAGTTATATAGAAAATGTTTATTTGTGTTTTTATTATGTAAATGTGTAAGAAGATACCTGATCCTTGCGCTCATTAATAGATGCTTTTGTTTGTATTACTGCAGTTCGTTAGAAGCAGTTAGCAAGATCTATGAAATCAAAGGGCGGGCACAATCAAAACCCATCGCAATATGCGTAGGGGATGTGTTGGATATTAAACGCTTTGCTATCACGAACCATTTACCCAAGGGCTTGTTGGAATCTCTCCTCCCTGGGCCTGTAACTGTTGTGCTAGGTCGAGGTATGATTTAATTATTCTCATAGTTCCTGCTTATCTTTACAGGTATATTCAATAAGAATCAATTTCTGTGGAGCAATCCATTCAGTTGTGCCATGATAACATATTTGCTAGAATATCGAAAGCTTATTTAATTGAAGAAGATGGTCATGTAAATGGCCGTGAAGCAAATGTATTGAGTAATATTATTTGATCCTCAATTTTTGTCCCTACTTTGTGCTTATAAATTTATTTTGCAGGGGATGTAAGTATTCTTGAAAAGTCTTTAAATCCAGGCATAGATAGCATAGGGGTCAGAGTCCCTGATTGCAAATTTATACAAGCTATTGCTCGAGGATCAGGAAGTGCCTTAGCTCTTACAAGTGCAAACTTGAGTGGAGAACCGAGCAGCGTATGCACAGATGACTTCAAGAAGATGTGGCATCAGTGTGCATATGTATACGATGGAGGTGTTCTTCCAGTAGGCCGAGCAGGATCAACCATAATAGACCTTAGCAGACCAGGAACTTATAAAATAGTTCGACCAGGAAGGTAAACAATGATGTCTCTTGGTTTCAGGTTCATTCTACATTCAAGTATTTTAACTTGAGAAATAGAGTAAACCCATCATTCCTATGGTTATGTAGTGCTAAAGAAGAAACAATTGCAATAGTGGAAAGCTTTTCTCTCGTCGAGGAAGTTGAAATATCTTAAAATGAGACTCCTAAACAATATTCCTATGCTAGCAAAATCATCAACGCCCTCCAATAGCTCCAAAACCACAAATTCCAATCCATGACTCCGTACTCAGGAATGCAGTGGATGATAGGTATATTTGGTAACTTATATTGAAGTCCCTGTTTGATGCATTTACTTTATATATATAGTTTAGCGAATTTTGGTTGGTAAGTAAATTCCTTTGATGTATTTTCTCATGTAACATAAACATTGTTAAATTTAAATGCAGCCCAACTATTTTCCATGATCCACACGCCACTAGCGTTGCGTCCTAGTGCCTTAAGGTCATTGGTAGAGTTTATGATCAGATTAATTCAGATCGGAGTTGACATAATCACAAATATACTGTTTGTATTACTACTTATTTACTGTTGCAGTTCCTAGGCAAAAGTATCATGAAGCATTCAGAACATTGATGGCGGGAAAGTGGCGCACTTGGTAGAGAGCAATAATCACAACTTAAACCAAGGATCATGTAGCAACTGTTGAACAGGTTTTTCATATGTTCACGAGTCCATGACTGTTGTTGCGATTGGAACAGATTTGTAATCAGGTTATGATGCATCCATTCATATACAAGAATAGAGTTTCTTCCTTTTATGTTGAAATACAATCCTCATAAAATCAATGCGAGTCAGAATGAGTGAACACAAATAAACACCAAACAAACAAGTCTTTCTGCTAAACGCTACCATTTCAAAGAAGCTCTCTCCTAACGGCGTATCCATACGAAGCTCTCTCAATATTCTCCTTCCGCTTCTTATAAACCAATCCGCCCAACGCCGCAAGTCCCACAAACGCAAACGCTCCAAGCACAATCCCTGCCTTCTTCCCTCCGCTCATCCCTTCGGCTTCGACAACTTCCTTCTCCTTCGGCTTCACGCCGTCCTTCACATTAGCCCACTTCGCTTCCGGCTCCGGCGCATCTGCTTCTGGACCATCGTACGGTTCCGGCTCATCTACTTCCGGATCATCAGACGGTTCCGGAGAAGGCGTTGGCGATGGAGATGGATATTGATCGTCGTCGCCTCCGTCGGATGGAGGAGGCGCCGGTGGAGACGAGATGTCTGGAGATGGAGATCCTGGCGCGTCGGCTTCTGGCGACGGAGATAGAGTTGGTGCGTCTGCTTCCGGTGGAGATGCTGGTGGCTCCGATGTTGGATCTGCAGATGTGGAGACATTAAATGCGATTAAAAGAATGAGTAGCGTGAAGCACAATGCCAGACTCGTTCTCGCCATTGCCGGATCTGAACTTCAACTTGAGGTAACGTTCTGCTTCGGTGCTTTCTTCTCCTAAAATTTTTCTCTAAATATTCTCGAATTCGTTTGAAATTGAAAAGAAGAGAGAGTGGAAGGAGAACGTGGTGAGAATGAACTGCTAGTAATTGTGGGATTTATGGGGATTTTGAGTCAACGGGAATGCGGCCGTGACGCGTTTAAGGAAAGTGAGTATATGTTGATTTAGGCTATGCCTTAAGTTATGGAAAGCGATTATTTTTATAATCTTTTCTGATCATTGTAGTACTTGCATTTAATTTGAATCTTCAAATAAAGGTATATATATGTTGGTGTGAATGTAACTGATTTTTTTTGTTTATATGGGTTGTTTCCTTGTTTTGAGTTAGATTCACATGGTTTTGCTGTGTTGAGTCGGTTATGTGATGCGTAAGAAAATGCGAAAACATTGAATAGTTGATGATGACTTGAGGTTGAAACAAAGTGGTGAGGATGTAACGGGAACCGCCATCTTTTATATTTGCTCTGAAGTCAATGGTGTGTTGCCCTTGTTTTGCTTTGAGTGGGTTTATGCCTTACAAATTGCAATAATGCTTTTGGACTGGTTTTCAGTTGGGTATGGACTATGTAGATGAGATTTAAAAGGTTGAAATGAATAAACTATAATGTGCTCGCTCGAATATCCTGAATCTAGCAAATGAGTTATTAGCATTAGACATGGCATATAGTAATGCAAAATCCATGTTAAGCTGAATCAATGTAAACCATTGCAGGTAATCTGATTAAGGTTCTCATAGTCCATCCTTCAGAATCTGCTCCTTTTTTACTTTTTTTCCTTATGCATATTTCCTACCTGTGTTCACATGGACTCTAGAGACTGCACTTGCACCTTTAGGAGCTTATCAGAAAGTCTTGCTTATAGTAATTGCATATGATTAGAGGCTTTAAAATGGATAAAATCAAGGCATGATGCCAAACAACATGGCACGGTTATGTTATGCCACTCATCCCACCGAACAAATAAGAATCTCAAATTTATTTATGAGTAGACTAGTTTTGAAAGCCTACCAGGTTGATACAAGGCCTAGCAGTTATGCCCACTCATTTGGATGGATTTAACTCCATATATAGTAATCTTCATCATTAAAGCTAGCATACAATCCTCCTCATCGTTTCCAACCTCTGAGAATCTGGACATTCATAGTAACTGGGAGTCTCCATCCATGTATTAACAGTAGAGATCCATGACCATTTATGTGACGGTATTCTTCCAAATATTGACACTAGTTAATTCACAACTACTGCAAAAAGAGGAAGAAGCTATGTGATTTTCGCTGACCTCTATGTCAAACCGGTATGAGAACTAGATCCGTAACAGATCTGGATTACAAGATCAATGGCATGTTATGTATATCCCATACCATGTCCTTGAATCAGCAGTCCTAAAATACTATTATATAACTCCGGAGCAAAATTAGACATTCCAATTTGAGGAAAAATTAACAAGAAACACAAACACTAAGTTATATGAATGCTAACAAAGATCATGGTCTACCATGCGGCATTTATAAGGTTCCTACCTACGTACACAGCCAAAACATTTTTATCAACCTAACACAAAATTATCACAAAATGCAACAATGTATTCTAACAATTTCACACCATAAAAATATTGCACATAATCCAACAAAACCACAACAAATTCATGTCTCAAATCATCACGTATGGACGACCCAAACCCAAAAGTTCATAAAGACACTGAACCATAACAAAAAAATTCATATTGAACAACCTAAAGCAGCTCGTACTCCTGTGGAACCTCAAAAGCACCATTGTCAATCTCCCCCTGCACATCTTTAGGATCCTTCCTATCAACAGTACACCCAACAGAGTCGCACGTCCCTGAAATCTCCTTAACAGTCCCTAGCGAATTCCTTAGGATTCTTCTGATAGGATTTGAGGACTGAACATCTTCTGATAGGATTCTTCTTATAAATAATGATTTGGAAGTATTATTGACACCCAAATAGGATATACCAAATGTTAAAGAGAAGAGCCGTAATAGATATGTGGACAAAGATACAAGATGAGAGAATTTAACCAGGTTATTTACGTCTTTGGAAGACAAACAAGGAGCCCCTGGATCCAAGACCCAGCCTGACATTTTCATCGATGTATGTGATCTGTAGCTTAACCTCACTCTCACCACCGTATTGGAACTCTAAGGCGCCTACTCTCAGCTCTGGTGGTTCGAAAATGACTTGAATCCACTTTGAGTCTAGTACATTCAACTTACCTGCACAAAGAAAACAATATATTGTTAATACAATAATCTCTGAGACATTTTGATTGTAATTGTAAGCTGACTGTGATTGAAATACCTTTTAGAGAGACTTCCCCGTCTAGAAATCCAAAAAGCGAGAACGATACTTTGTTTCTCACAACATCTGGAGCCTCAACAGCCTGAGTCATTTCATTTGCCTTGAAAAACATCCGCCCAAATGCACTCCTAAATCCACCCCCAGGAGATGTAGGATTCGAACAATACACAACATCCCAATCTGCATAATCCCCAAGTAAACCGCAATCAAATCCACCACAAACAAACACGATCAAACCATTACAAGCACTGACGATGCATACATACCTCCAAATATAAGAGGGCACTTCACCGGCTCCTCCACGCAAAACCTCTCCAACTGTGTCGCCACTTGAGACACTTCCATATGCTGCTCCTTAGTTAGTGAAACTCCTCTATCAGTCTCCCTCACCTACTCACCAAAACATGTTTCACCATCAACAACGCAACTACCAAGAATCTTAATATAATGTTGAGACACTAAAAATCTCTACAAATTCAAAATCACAAATCCAAACCCAAACCCTAACACTCGAAGTTTGAAATGTATGCAACCTTTGACAGAATAGACGTGACGAGATCATCGGGGCTGGGCCGCACCTCAGGCGACGCCGAAACTGATGCATGAATCACTCCACACTTCCCGCGTCGGGAAGTAATACGAAACGACGTCGTCTCGTGCCGATTTAGCCGCGGTCGGGGAGTCTGCAAAACTAGCGTTTGTGAATGAGGGATTCTGGAAATAGAAAAGCAAGCAGCAGCAGCCATAGTCCAATTTCTCGATCAAAGCGCTTCGGAACGAAGCCGATTGGATTGTCAATGAGTGGTATTGATGCCACGTCATCACGCTGGGTGGATAGCGCCGTACGCGATTCGTCCAGAATCGTCCACGTTGAGATTCCTTAAGGTAAGGGCTTGTTTGTTTTGGATAATAAATTGCACTAGAATATCGAATTCCGGGTTATTTGAATCCGTATTTGCCAAACAAGGCCTAAGATAAAACAGAGGAGGAGAGCCGTCCGATGAAAATTCCTCAGATGGAAAATGGCGGGAAAAACGACACGATAACCGAGAACCGCAGACAAAAGGAAGCATTGGAATTTGGAAGTCGAAGAAGCCGAAGGAGGTATAGAGAGAGACGATGGCGCCGAGGAAGAGGAAGGCTGATGTTGCTGCTGAAGGTGGAGGAGATGTTAAGGAAGCGGTTGTGGCGGTTGAGGAGGTGAAGAAGGAGAATGGAGTTGGAAGAGTGACTAGGAGTTCGACGCGGATGGTTAACAAGGAGTCTGTGGTTGAGTCTGTTGTGGATGTGAAGGAGAAAAAATTGAAGAAGGCGAAGGCTGTGGTTAAGGAGAAAGTGGTGAAGAAAGGGAAGGAAGTGGAGAAGAAAGAAGAGGAGAAGGAAGAGGTTGGGGATGGTGATGGGAAGGGTGCGAAGACTATTGTGATTGAGCACTGGTGAGATTTATCTACTCTGTTTGTTCAATTTGAGATTTGATTTTAAAAAAATAGGGTTTTTGTTTTGGTTGTAGTTTGTGTGTTATTGTTGTTGAAAGTTGAGTTGATTTATGCCTTAGTAGAAGTTGAGATTATGGTTCCAAGATTGTATTTGTTTGGCTTTTTACGGTTGCGTGCTAGAAAGGGTGATCTAGGTTTTTGAGGATTTTTGATGATATGAATGTCTGATCTTTATTTACTTTTTGATGTTGTCTTTGTATGAGTAGAAGAAAGTGATCATTTGTCATCATTCTACTCGAAGTAGCGCCTAGCTAAATGCTTATGAATGAATCAAGATAATTGTTCTTTGTTGTGATACATCTCTTTCTTAACTATAGTAAACAATGCAATGCGTTCAAGACAAGGGCAATTCTTGTGAAAGAAGGGTTGGAGAATGCCATTGAAGGAATACAAGTGCTTGTTAATCCGGAAAAGGTGCAATAACATATGTTTTGTGTAATTTTAGTATTGATGATTGCTGAAATGTCCATGGGCATACTTCACATTCCGTGTTATATTGAGATCCATTGTAATCAACAAGTTCTGTGTTGTTATGATTTATCTGTGATTTTTTTACAGCCTCGTAGAGGATGCTTTGAAATACGAGAGGAAGGTGGCAAGACTTTCATAAGCCTTTTGGTAAAATCTTTCTCTTTTAACTCAGTAAAACTTTAGGGTGTCAAACATTTTAATTTGTATATGCTTTGTTTTCAACTGTTCATACATTTTAAATAGACTCCACGCTCGCTAAATTTCTATATCCATTTGGACATGGATTGATGAATGTAACTCAATGGTTGCCAAGAAAACATTGGTATTGAAATTTTTACACAAGCAGATGATTTTTCGGCATGCATTACTTTCAGGAAATGAAGCGGCCATTTCCACCACTGAAGGCACTCGATATGGAGAAGGTGATTTCAGACATCATTGAGAAAGTCAAGTAACCAACAGACTACTCATGCTTCCATTCCCAACTACATCATCTCTCCTTTTGGTTTTAAGGCTCTCTGGTTTATTTGATGGTTGATGCAATGTCGCACCTCATGGCTTGTTTTGCCGGGTGATTACTGTTTAGAGACTAATACTCAGTTGATTGTTAATTGTCAAGTTCCATTTGTTCTAAACATTCTCATTTGGATGCTTGTTAGGCCATTGTTTTAGCTGGTTTTGTTTGGACATCATGAATGCTAAGGATCTCTGATTTATATATCTGTTAGTTCAAACGTTAGTCTTCTGAAACTAAGAAAATGTTCGAGTGGTTTAACAATGATGGTGGACGTTCTACCTCTGTTAGGTGCGTGGCTGCATGCAAACGCAACGGTTGGAAACTAGCTTGCAAGTGACATTATATTTATGTTACACCGAGAGGAGATGAGAAGTATTGAACCTTGAAAGTTGACAATCTACAAAAATCTAAAGCTAATTATTGCCATGCAGTCAATTTATCATTCAGACTGGAGATGTTAACCAGTAAATCCATTAACAAGTTGCTTGTTGCATTCCAATCGCAACTGGATACGGAAAGCACAAAACATAGAAAAAGATACAAAAAGATGTAAAAAACAAGTGTGCAAGTGCAGAACAAACAGACACACCAATGAGTTGGTCTCTTTCCCTTCTTATCCCCTCTATTTTGGTGCTCCTTTATTTCCCTGCACAAGAAACAGAGGTATTAGCTACTGTAGATTCTGTTCGTATATATTAGTTAATTGAACATGCGGTTCACCTAGAAGACTTCCTCGCAAAATAAGCTGATCTGGTGGAGATCATATTCTACCAGCAAATTTAGCAAGGCCATGAAAGACGTTATAGGCCAAGGCTAGGGAAGCAAGCTCCATGGTGATTGGGGTGAGCTTCGCAACATAACAGCAGAATTGATAGAAAGGGAAAGAAGTAAGGCAAATTGGTCCCATTTGAAGAAAAATAACTGAATAAGCCAAAACCACTCCGACAAGGTAGACTGAAGTGATTCTGTGGGTGATTGAAAGCATCGAGCTGGATTGTGGCTTGTAGATAGGAAGATGAGGAGATAGGGGCCTGTGGCTCATAACTTTCTCAGACAGCCCTATGTTTCCTGCAGCCTGTTGCGTAAATATAAAAAGATGAATTGTTAAAATCATACCTATACATTTGGTATAAATATAGAATCACAACATCTGAAAACTCATACCGTCGCTGGAGTAGCAGTTTCGTTGGTGGTGGGAGTTCCTGCGACAAATAAAGTTGAGACAACAAAACATCAGAAAACCTTTTTTCATATATCATGCCTATTAAAAAGGGAACCATGATCAATAGTCCATCAAGGCCAGTAAAATCATGTTATTACTGTGAGCAACATTGTGCATAAATGCCAGAGCAAAAAAACGTATACACGTGACAAGTTTTGCCCATTCAACCATTTTATGTACTTGATCCTTAAATAATTTAGAAATGAACTTCAACTTCCAATTCAAAGTTTCTATACAATCAACTACACAAATCTGGTGACTAAAAAGGACACAATGATGGCGAAGTGACAATATTACTTCATTGTTAGAAGTTTAAATGAACATACCCGCCGAAGAAAGATAGCGCATGCCAAATTGCATCTGCAAGTTCGAATCATCATCACGAAGGATTTTCTTATAAAATATTACTAATTATTTAACCCTTACCTGGAGCAAGGATCGACTGTTTTGCATTTCAGCTTTCATGAAAAGTGAAGGCCTGAAAGTACAAGAAGAATTTGGAGCTGAGTTTCTAAGTTTCCATGAGCAACAAGATGGAATCCGTAGACTAAGAGACAAATAAGGCCAGAAAAATGCTTCATGACTAAGGAAGCAGACTTGGTTTGAGAGATGTGAATGACACTATGAGAGTTGCAGATGATCATCAAGATGATACAGCAGTAAAAAAATCGTGCATAAATAATAGTGACCAATCATCAAATTCTACACACTAACCTGAGTAGCCCAGCATCGGATTCTCTCAAAGGGCTCTCAACACTGGAATTTCTGGAACAAAACAAAGATACAGAATTAAACCCTATAAGTAATAAGAAAATATTCCATCGACGGAAAACACTTGTGAATGTATAAACAGAAACACGCCTGACCAACATATTACATAATGCAGGCAACAGAATCACAGTGCCTGTACAAAATTATCTCGAATTCAAACTACAAACAACACCGATTTGAGTAGAAAATCCCAAACATCAATTCTCGCATTTATTTCAATCATACCACGTGGCACAATCATACCAGCCATCACAACTCGTATCAATCAACTTCCAAAACATCAAATGCAGAGTCAAAACTGAATCAATGAAAATCACAATCACGTACATCACCAAAGCATCCATTTTCAAACCCTAAAATTTGACCACTATAATCTCCAAAATAATTCCAGTCAAAACAATCACCATAAGCACATCCAAAATCCTCAAAATCCAACCAATTCCAAGCCACGTGCGATACTATCAAAATCAAAAACAACACCAACCATCAGATCTTTACAAAAAATCATACCGAGAAACATGCCCGGAGATGCCATTCACAGTCCTGAGCTGAGCCCTGAAAATCGACGATGCTCTTCCAAGTCGATAAAGCGCCATCAGATCAGCAAACAGACCGTCGATCGTCGGAAATCGAATTGAAATCGGACGCTAAAGATTGTGGAGAACAATCCAGATAAATAAATTAAAATAATCAATTTTATTTGATATATATTTGGTACCGATCGACAATGAAAAAACTGGGCCATTTTTATTGGGCCGAATAGCTGGGTGAAAAGATTGGACTCTCACGATCTTTGTGTGACGACGAGCTTAGTGCAAAAAGTGAGAGTGACAATTCCTTAATTTTTGGATGACGAGTTGTTCCTTAAACACTTTGGATGACGAGTTGTTCCTTAAACACGGGACATGCTGCGTGACAGATTTGGTTCTGGTTGGGTTGGCACCTCATCTCATCTATGGATTTTGTATGCACATGAACTGCAACTGCTGCCAGATCACATGAATTGCTTATTCACTTTCTTGTGTGTGTATGGTTGTTACTTTCTGTAAGCAACTTTAGCCTTATCGTAATTAGAACCGTTAGTTTCATACCTGAAATAACACTGTTCCAAAAGGTTATTCCATATAACACTCGCTTCACATAATCAACTTACTTTTTACATACGGAAATTTTATCCACATAAAACACTGCGTAAAATTATGGGGATAAGCCTTTAAAACATAATTTCCATAAATTATATGCAATCTAAATCTTAATCATCAAAACACGCACGTATTAAAACATAAAATAACAACATTTGAAACCTCACTGAGTCGATTATTTCCTCTTACATTCCCAAGACCTTTACTGCTTTACATGGCCTCAAATTCCTCTCTACTTTTAAAAACCTGTCACAAACACAAATCACTTCTCAAGTCAATTCATAATCCTAATTTGCGCTACTGGAAATTTAACTCACAATTTCCACAGTCGAAGCTTCTTTTAACTTCATTCACTCTCAACAGAAAAACCGACACGTGTAGATTCGATTGAACCGGTTTGATTCTCTGAACCGAATTGGTTCAGTAAAAATACCCAATGGGGCCACCATGCGGCGTTTGTAACGGACACGTAAACACAGCGTGACATTGACAAGTGACAACACAATAACACACTGACTCGCTTTACTTTCACGAGGTCACCGTTGGTCAACGTCCGTGATTTCTTTCCGCCGTGTTTTCATTATCCATATTTTCTAACAATTTAATTGTAGATTTTTTATGCATATGAATTTTAAATTTTCATTGCAAATTGATTACAAATGTGATTTTTTCTGAAATTATTATTCATCTTTCTGAAACTAAAATGTAAGGATACAATGATAAAATTCCAATATATTAATAATGTGAAAGATTTTTTTTGAGGATATGCATCTTTTAGTAAAACGGAAAGATATGATCTCAGTCGTTGATTATTGGTAATCGTCCATCTCCAACCGCCCGTGTTTTTTATAAATCCAACCGTCCAAATAATTAAAAACCAACTTCAATCTCGATCGTCGAATTAATCAAATCAACGGCATAAATTATGTCTCGATGTTTCACAAAATTTGCATGTTTCTCTAGATTTCAATTCTATTAATAATAAATGAAGATTAACATCAATTATTATTTATTTAATTACTTAAGATTTTTTTTAAAATTTAAATTTTGTATAAATATGACTGCAAGTCTCTCATTCACCGTCTAAAAGCTCCGTCTCTCGGTCACGTCCACCGCCGTCGCCGATGGGTCTCGAGGACATCAAAAACGAGGCTGTCGATCTGGTAACTCTCGCTTCATCCTTTCTCTACATACTCCTTTTTTGTATGTATCTAACGACCACACTGGATCATCTTTTTTGCTTCAACACTCGGTAGACAGTATATCTGTCGGTTTCCGAATCGACATACTCGCATGTGGTTTGCTAACCAGTATACATCATCTTCTTCTTTGTGTTTGTTACTTATTTTTCCGGCGGGTTTCCGATAATCGATCGCAGCATCGATTTTCACGGTGGTGATCTATGGGATCTTGTTTGTGATGTTCGTATGCAGTGGTTGCTGAGTTTTGCGGTTGAGAAGTTTTCTGACTGGGATTAGATTAGGCCGTGTTTGGTTTGGGATCGTAAATTTGGAAAATGGAATATTTGAAATTGAAAGCTTTTGTGTTGAGCTCTAATTCCATTTTTTTTTGTGCGTTTGTTTTATTTTTATGTAATTTATCTTGGCTTTCATGGAGAAGCAATTGCGTGTCAGCAATGATTACTACTTAATTAGTAATTTGGTATTGGGAAGTTTTGTTTGGATGAGGATTTGATAATTATGGTGTTTTGAGTGTTTAGCAGTGTTTGTTTTTTTTATTCCATTTGACTTATTGACTAGTAGTTGTATACTTATTGCATGGCTGTAGTGTAATGTAAATGGACCTATTTGAAAGTGGTGGAACATGAACATAAATTCAGGTGAAACTTGTGCCATCTGGTTGATTAGTTTGCATTAGGTGTGTGTTGGGATGGTTGTTATGTTGTCACGAGAACAATGGTTAGAGGGTTGTCTTTGTTTTTCATATGAAAAACTGGTGAATCCATTAATGAAGTCTGTGGTACTATTTTCAGAAACTCTAATGAGTAAGCTTAAGTATTTTGTTAGAGCTTCTGGAGGAATAGATGTTTGATTGATTAAATATGATTTTATTTATGCGGCTGGTATGGAAATGGAACTAAGTCGGGAACCTTAAAGTTTTTCTAGTGCTGTGAATGTGGTCTGGGTACCCAGTAACTCATTCGTAAAAATCAAGTGCTGAAAATATGGCTCATATATTGCCTTTCAGACTTTCTAAATGAATGAACCTTCGTTTATGTGAGTGAACTTTCAAATCATGTATCTTTCTTAACGTACACTGACTGTAAGCTTCACTTTCAAAGCAATGTTCAGCAGAATCTGAACTTCAAAAGTGGCCTTTCAAAAATAATGAAAATGTTTAATCATTTTTTGGCACCAGATATTCATTACTTAAAAATATAGAAGTCATAGCGATAACCTTGAACTGCAGTATGATGAATCTACAAAGTTCGAGTGTCTTTCTGATATTTTGGTAATATGTGTCAGGAACGGATCCCTGTTGAGGAAGTATTTGAACAACTAAAATGTAACAAAGAAGGTCTAAGTTCAGAGGAAGGAGCCAGCAGACTTCAAATTTTTGGGCCAAACAAACTTGAAGAGAAAAAGGCAAGAATGACATCCACTAATATTTTAATATTTTTGTTTCATTCTTCCTATTTTCTACTGCATAAGGGTCAAATATGAATATGAATTTAAATGTGAATGATGTAATTTGTAGGAGAGCAAACTTCTGAAGTTTCTTGGGTTTATGTGGAACCCACTGTCTTGGGTCATGGAAGCGGCTGCTTTAATGGCCATAGCATTGGCAAATGGTGATGGTAGGGATCCAGATTGGCAGGATTTTGTTGGTATCATTGTGCTTTTGGTGATCAATTCAACTATAAGTTTTATTGAAGAGAATAATGCGGGAAATGCTGCAGCTGCTCTCATGGCTGGTCTTGCCCCTAAAACTAAGGTAAAACAACATCCTTGGACTTTAGGTTGTTCAGGCTGCTTTCAGTTACTCCTGATAGTACTGTAAACTGTTATTCTCGTCACAAATGTGTTGGGCAATATTTGAAAATAAAATTGGTCTTTAAATATGCACAGGTATTACGTGATGGCCGCTGGAGTGAGCAAGATGCTTCGATTCTCGTACCAGGAGATATCATCAGCATAAAGTTAGGAGATATTGTACCTGCTGATGCTCGCCTTCTTGAAGGTGATCCCTTAAAGATTGACCAGTCAGCTCTTACAGGAGAGTCCCTCCCTGTTACAAAGAACCCATCAGATGAGGTTTTTTCTGGTTCAACATGTAAGCAAGGTGAGATCGAAGCTGTTGTTATTGCCACTGGGGTTCACACCTTTTTTGGTAAGGCTGCACATCTGGTGGACAGTACCAACCAAGTCGGGCACTTTCAGAAAGTTCTTACTTCCATCGGAAACTTTTGTATTTGCTCGATTGCAATTGGTATGGCTATTGAGATCATAGTCATGTACCCTATCCAACATCGCAAATACAGAGACGGTATTGACAACTTGCTGGTTCTCTTGATTGGTGGAATACCAATTGCTATGCCAACTGTTTTGTCTGTCACCATGGCCATTGGTTCTCATAGGCTCTCCCAACAGGGTGCTATCACGAAGAGAATGACTGCTATTGAAGAAATGGCTGGTATGGATGTTCTTTGCAGTGACAAAACAGGGACGCTGACTCTAAACAAGTTATCAGTTGATAAAAACTTGATTGAGGTGTTTGCTAAGGGGGTGGAGAAAGAACATGTATTGCTTCTTGCTGCCAGGGCATCGCGGATGGAAAACCAGGATGCCATTGATGCTGCTATTGTTAACATGCTTGCAGATCCAAAAGAGGTAACTTGGCAGCTCCTCAGTCTTGTTTTTTGTTTGCCGCAGACTGTTACCTCTTAGTAATACCAGGTTATTGTTTGCAGGCACGAGCTGGCATTAGGGAAGTTCACTTTCTTCCATTTAACCCTGTGGACAAGAGAACAGCTTTGACTTACATTGAAAGTGATGGAACATGGCATCGTGCTAGCAAAGGCGCTCCTGAACAGGTTTGTTTCTTTGACTTAATTATGAATTTGTATACTCTTCCATTTGCTGAACTAAAATAGCAATTTAGTAATGAATGAAAAACATGATTTCCTGTGATCAGATTATTGCCCTTTGCAATTGCAAAGAGGATGTAAAAAGGAAGGTTCATGCTGTGATCGATAAATATGCTGATAGAGGGCTTCGTTCCTTAGCTGTTGCAAGACAGGTATGTCAAAGTTTATAGATAATATAGCGTACACGTAGTCACAAGATAACTAGTGAACCTCGTATCAGTTAGCTGTCATAATCTACAGGAAGTACCAGAGAAGAGCAAAGACAGTCCTGGGGCGCCATGGCAGTTTGTTGGTTTGCTTCCTTTGTTTGACCCTCCTAGGCATGACAGTGCTGAAACTATCCGACGCGCTCTTAATCTTGGTGTAAATGTGAAAATGATCACTGGTATACTTGATGTTACATTTTGATTATATGTTGCAATTGTCTTGAAAAATACATCACCTCAAATATGCATTTTAATTCTGTAGGGGATCAGCTTGCTATAGCCAAGGAAACTGGAAGGAGGTTGGGAATGGGCACCAACATGTATCCCTCTTCTTCATTGCTTGGAGGAAAGGCTGATGCGGCTCTTGAATCTCTTCCCGTGGATGAACTGATAGAGAAGGCTGATGGTTTTGCTGGAGTTTTTCCGGGTGCGTCTTAGATTGCTTTATTTAATTGCTTGTTTAAGTGGTATAGAGTTTGTAGTTAATATAAAGACTGTTGCTGTAAGTGACGGGGTCCTAGGTTTCTGTTAGATTCTCATCAGAATCACCCACCGCATACACGCTCTATTTTCATTCACTCCATATGAATGTAAATTTTGTCTAACAGAGCACAAGTATGAAATTGTGAAGAAGCTTCAAGAGAGAAAGCACATATGTGGTATGACTGGAGATGGTGTCAATGATGCTCCAGCTTTGAAGAAAGCAGATATTGGAATAGCTGTTGCCGATGCGACTGATGCTGCTAGAAGTGCATCAGACATTGTCCTAACAGAACCTGGTCTTAGTGTGATTATCAGTGCAGTGCTGACCAGCAGGGCCATTTTTCAGAGGATGAAGAACTATACAGTCAGTTACTGATACTTTTCAGTTTCTATTGATTTCCTTATATTCCTTACATTGTCTTAGTCCTTTTTGGTTCACCTCTTCAACAGATCTACGCAGTTTCAATCACCATACGTATTGTGGTATGTACTATCACAAATTTGGAAAACTTATGCTATCTTTTTCTGAAATTTTATCAGTGTTCGACATTATTTTTGTATTGTGTGAAAACTTCAGTTTGGATTCATGTTTATTGCTCTTATCTGGAAATATGACTTCGCCCCCTTCATGGTTTTGATCATAGCAATCCTAAATGACGGTGAGTTGAAGCTTATACATGGTTGTAAATTGGTTTTTTCTTTGTAAATTGTGTAAATGTAGATATGGTTTGATAATTAATGTGCGTTCATTGATGCAGGTACCATCATGACTATTTCAAAGGATCGCGTGAAGCCATCCCCACTTCCTGATAGCTGGAAACTTAAGGAGATATTTGCTACTGGAATTGTTCTTGGAGGTTACATGGCATTGATGACAGTTATATTCTTTTGGGCTGCGTGGGAGACTGACTTCTTTTCTGTAATAATTCTAAAAAAATTCTTCTTCTTTGGCAGCTAGTGTGCTTCTTGTTCTGATCGTGTGTCACTTTTACTTCAGGACAAGTTTGGTGTACATTCCATTCGAGGGAACAAAAGGGAGATGATGGCAGCACTATATTTACAAGTCAGCATTATCAGTCAGGCCCTCATATTTGTTACTAGGTCCCGCAGCTGGTCCTTTGTTGAGCGCCCTGGTTTGCTTTTAATGAGCGCCTTCCTTGCGGCTCAGTTGGTAAAGATTCTATCTTAGTTAGGGATGGCAGATCGTAGTGTAGAAATACATGTGAACCAAATTTGACATCAGCATACTACAGAAATAGAAAAAAACTCAACAACCTTTGTTACACTGATACCTGGTAAAGTTAATCCATTTTGAGATGTGATCTGTTGTTGACAGGTCGCAACGCTTATTGCTGTTTATGCGCGTTGGAATTTTGCAAATATCAAGGGCATGGGTTGGGGATGGGCGGGTGTCATTTGGATTTACAGCATTGTTACTTACGTCCCTCTTGATGTTTTGAAGTTCGCCATTCGGTATGCCCTTAGCGGGAAAGCCTGGGACACTCTGTTAGAGAACAAGGTAGGTTTCTGAAGGTTACCTTCTTAAAGAGCTCTGCTGTTCCGCGTTTTCAATTTCATTGATAGTAATTATATCTTCTCATCTTCATTTAAAATTTGATTGACAGACTGCCTTTACTACAAAAAAGGATTATGGAAAAGAAGAGAGGGAAGCGCAGTGGGCTGCTGCTCAAAGAACCCTTCATGGTCTTCAACCACCAGAAACTACTTCTCTATTTCAAGAAAAGAACAGTTATAGGGAGCTGTCTGAGATAGCTGAGCAAGCTAAGAGGCGTGCTGAAGTTGCAAGGTACAAAAGTCCTCCAGCATTTCTACCAATTATGTGGTTGTTATACGGTTGATGTAAATATAAAATCCCACTCTTGTAATATAACCTGGTTTCTTATTTTGAATGTTTCTGGTTTGTGTTGCAGGCTGCGAGAACTGCACACACTTAAGGGACATGTGGAGTCAGTAGTGAAGCTTAAAGGATTGGACATTGATACCATCCAACAACACTACACTGTCTAATCCTAAAGCTTGCACTCCTCAAACAATCATGCTGCAACTACTGCTACTTAATATAACTATTAATGTCGGTCTTCAACAAAAAAATAAGAAGAAAACAACTGCCAAAGGTGGAACACATTTTAAGTTTCAGTTGTCATCACAGGGCCATCCTAATATTACCATCCAAGTACTATTAGCGCTAGGCCTATAAAAAGTATGTTGGTGTTGCAGTACGATGATGAAAATGGTGAATGTGGCCGCAAAGTTGCCTTCTCCCGTTTCAACTCTGAAAATAATACTCCATAGTTGTGCAGTTACTTATATCCTCATACAGCATGTGTTTCACTACATAAACTCATAACTGCTGTGTCCTAAATTCCGACATCATAATCATATGATGCTTTGTTTTCATCTTACTCTTAACCATATTAACCGCCAAATAACCAATCCAGCAATCCCAGCACGGATGAACACTCCACTCTCACTCATACCAAACACACAATGTAGTAGTGTTCACAACTATAAACTGTCATCTAACCATAAAATCTCTCTCACAAAACATCCCACATCAAAAAATCTCAAAATCTCACAAAAATTACATTTTTATCAATATTTATTGGATACAAATACAATAAATACAATTTCATTACCTGAAAAATAAATAAAAAATACTGCAAGCGAGAGAGACGAAAAAGGAAAGAGCAACCCGAAGAAGAAAGAGAGAGCAAACAAACACAAAGTGTTGAATTTTATTGTTAATTTCTCATAATTCCAAATTCGTTTATTTCCGATTTCGAGCAGCTACGAGTACCCACCGATCTCACAATCGACACCTCCTTTCACCGAATCTCTTCAATCAAAATCTTCACTTTTTTATAAATCTCAAATCCTCTCCTCCATTGCCAACGCCCCTTTTCATATCTTCCAGCACAACCCGTAGCAGCACGTTCCGACCATTCCCCAATTCGATCTATTGGGACCCCGTAGCACGCAAGCTCCGTTTTTTCGGGTTAGATGCGTTCGTATTTGGTTAAAGTTTTGAAATTGGGCGGGTGGGTGTTGTTGGATATTGATATTTGGGTTGCGATCTTGTTTGTAAGTGTGTCACTGTGTAGTGTGAGACTTGTGGACGGGGCTGAGTGAATTTGAATTGAGTAGGGTTTGGATTAATTGCTGTATTTATGCCTAATTGTACTTTTGTATTGTGCTTTGGTGCAGTGTTGGAGCTGATCCGTGATTAGGGTTTTTAGAGATTGGAGTGGGACTTTGCATTTTGGTGCTGTTGAGGTTTGGCAGGATCTGGGGAGTTAGGGACTTTGATTTGAGTTATATGTGGATGATTAATGTAGGGATAATTGGAATTGGGTTTGTGTGGAGTGTTGTATAGGTTTGTTGTTTGGGATTTCGACTATTTTTGGTTCTTTTAGTTGTGGTGTATAGTTTATGAAGTTGAGAAATGCAGCGGCAGCAACAGCAGCAGAGTTCGCGGATTGATCTAGCCGATTTGAAAGGAGAGCTTGTAAAGAGAATTGGGATGGAGGGATCACGGCGGTACTTTTATTATTTAAATAGGTTATTGACTCAGAAGTTGAGCAAGAATGAATTTGATAAGTTGTGTGTACGGGTCATTGGCAAGGAAAATCTCTCCTTGCATAATCGTTTGATTCGTTCCATTTTGAAGAATGCCTGTGATGGTAAAGTCCCACCTATTTGCCATGAGACTGGTGGCCCTGCTGCAAAATCTGTCGTTGATGATGTATATAAGCAGAGTAATTTTGCGGGTTTAGCGCAAGGTGTACCCTGGTCGAATGGTGTGGTGTCGCCTAAGAAGAGTAGGACTAGTTCACGTGACCGGAAGCTTAAAAATCAAAATGGCTTGATTAGATCTAACGGAAAATTAGACAATGCGTGTCATATGGTAGGTGCCATAAACGATAGCAATGGTAGGATTGATACAGAAAATGGAGAAGTTAATGTTATTCCTTGTGATTACCAACGACCAGTGCAAAGTATCACATGGCATATCTGAACCTACTACAAGGGAAAGAGAGGTGTCAGCTCACCAACCTAGGGAAAGACTTGATTTACCGGGGTTGACAGGTGTCGTAGATGCTTCACGTAAAGATGAGTTACCTACATACCCCCTTCACGCTCCTCTAGGAATCCCATTTTGTAGATATAGTGTTGGCGGGTCCCATAAACCTATTCCATCAGCAAGTGTTAGTAGCAGCAGCATTTGCTCTGATAGTGGCAGTTTACCTGATATAGAGTCCTTGCAGAAGTGTATGGAACAAATTACAGTTGCTCAAGGTCTTGAAGGAGTATCTCTGGAATGTGCTAATATTTTGAACAGTGGACTTGATATGTATTTAAAACGGTTGATAGCATCTTGTGTCAGTGTGGTGGGTGGAAAGTCTGGAATAGGTGCGAAACAATTTTCTCAGAAGCAACAGGTTCACAATAAGCCTTTGAATGGACTATTGCCAAGTAATCATCATTATATGCAAAATAATAGTGGTCTCGAAACATCGTCAGAACATAGACCCTTTCACTCCATGTCAATGCTAGATTTAAAGTGGCAATGGAGTTGAATCCCCAACAACTTGGAGAAGATTCACCATTGGTATTAGAGAAGATTAATATGGGTCTATACTCCGAATAACCAAATAACAGACATGCACATTCTTTCGTGTGCATGTGAGATATGCTTGATATCAGCATGTTCCAGTTGCTGACTTCATATCTTCAAGAAGCCTTGATGTTTTTCAAATGGGCGAGAAAAGCTGCTCGCATAATAGAAGTAAATGCTTTTTTCACCAAGAAACGCATTGTAGTCATTGATTACTTGCCATTATTTTGATACACTGGTGCTGATGAATTTACAGGTGATGAAAGGAAATCCAACACAGATGCGCTGCAAAATTGTGGTGGAGCCAGCCTGAAGGTATTAGCTTTTATGTCGTAGGTAATGCAATTGACATATTAAATTTCAATGTCTTGATCTCTTCTGCAAATATTTTTAATGTATGAGAGATCTTTAAAGGCTATTAAAATATATAAGTTCAGAAGTTATGGGTGCCGTTTTATGATTATAATTATTATTTATGTCTGCCCATTTCTGCAAAATGTAGAACTTCATACTATTTTTTAGATACCGGAACATATAATCCCAACCGTTGAATTTCATAAATCCAAAGGTTCAGAATAAATTGATTTATTAACAAAAAGGAAATGAATTATCACAAATCACGGGTTAGTTTGTTTGGCGCTTATCAAAATCTACCACCATAAAATTAATGTAAAAAATTGTCAAGATTAAATAGCACCTGTCACAAGCTTAATTGTATCTCTTGAAGCGTTTCCCTGATTTGCTAATTATGTTGTAATTTACTATTTGGAGATTGAAAATAGTGACAGTCAGTATTTGAAATTATAAGGAATTTTGAATTTACATACTCATATATATTTTGTATGGCTGCTAGTTATTGAACTTCTGTATACTTCATTCCATGTGTGTATTTGTGCTTTCTTGACACTGTGATATGATAAGACGTGCTTCAGTGGTTTTCTTGAAGTCTATATTTGTTTATATTGAATAAGCATCTCTGCTTACTGATATTAATCTACTGGCAAATAACTTCAGAGAACGCTCTATGACTGATCAAACAGCTGGTTGTTGAAAGGCAATCCCAGATTTTTCGTCTTAAGCTGTTATGGTGGAGCTGTTTAAAAAGGTCTGTTCTGCTCTTATAATGTTTCGTAGCTGTTAGTGCACCGCTTGCGTTTTCTCGTTGTTTATTTTATGGTTTTAAAATTTCAAGATGTTAGTACTGGGAATCAGCAGTATAATTAGAGGAGACTGTAAGGCTCTCATAGTTGACCTGTATACTTTTGATGGTTTTCAAAACTGGTTCTGGGTACATAGTCACTTATTGCTATAGAGCGGCCCTCTAAAATTTACTATTTTAGAATATTTCCCTTAGTTTCAAATTGTACGTGGACCGCTATTGTCTCTGCAATTTTTGTGCGTAGCGTTTAGAAATCAGTTGTTTCTTTGTGTGCTTGGACACTGTTTTTTAACACTACCACCTAAAATTTTAGTTATGGAAAACAATGGCACCTACTATCACTCTAGACCTAGAGTCACGTCGGTGAAACTCTCGAGGTTTAGGTGTACATCTTAAAGAGAGCACTGAGCAGTCCACAAATATGTATTTCTGCATAATGGCTGTAATTAATGTTTCACATTGATCAAGATAGAATAGGTTTTATAATTGTTATCTGTTCATGTTGTGTTTGCCCATCATCTCTTCCAAGTTATTATTTACTTAGCCGTACAGATGGAACCGTCATAACCCATTTTGCCTGTTTAATGAACAGAGGTGGAAGATGAGGATATAGTGCTGGCAAAGCTGTCTAAAATATCATTGAGGTACAAAGCCCATCTAGATTTACATTTTAACATGCTTATACGTGTAGGTAGACTAAATACAATGATATTTTTGTTTTTAATTCTAGGGTCATATCGCAAAGTTATGAAACCCATGACAATGAGTACAACCAAGAAAAGTGAAATGAGAATAGACAGTGTAGCTGCTGGCACAGTTGTTGATTTAAGTATGACGAAAGCTGTTATGTTTATAGCAGGAGCACAAATGAAGTGAGTTTGCAGGTCAAGAACCCAAAGACAGACAAGACCTGAACTGTTGATTGTATCACAAGCTGTTCATGTACATAACCATGTTCCAAACTTGTATTTCAAATCACGAGGTGTACAAAATATAGGTTACCAGGGAACCTCCGAATTTATTGACAGAAATTATATTGTATTTCTGTAAATTTCCTATCCCGACAGTTTCCAATTGATTGAGTTCTTGTTTTCATTTTACTACATATCTGACCGTGGGTATCAAATATCTCACAATTCAAACATAAACTGATTATTATGTGTAAGAGTTTTGAAGAGCTGTGCAGATGTAAATACTCCCACAGCTCTTACACTTGTGCTGTAAGACCCATCAAAAACATTCTCATGATTTACAACCACCACCATTTTGTACTTCTTCTCCAAAATCAGATCAACCACCTGCCCCACAGAAGTGCATGTTGTAACACAAGGAGGCGGGCTTCGCATCATCGTAGATAACGGAGAATCCAACTGTATAAATATTACAGAGAAACTGTTAAGTTAATTATTTCTCGGTTTTCCTACTTCTCATTCTGCAAACTATGTATGAAGTAGTAGGAGTTAGTTGCTGTTGATCAAATCAGTACCTCGGTGCAATCTTCTTCGTGCAGCAATCCTACGCAACTTCCCCAATCATCTACTACAGGAACTACTGAATCAGTTGAAAAACGCATCAGTACTTTCTTCAGCTCCAAGGTGTTTAACACTGGTCGAGTTTGATCAAATGGTATCATGAGCTTATCAATTGGATCGCTGATGGATAACTGATAGCAAAATTGTAATAACAGTCAACAAGTTAGTTCAATAACGTGATCAGGGAATAAAGCTAAGATAAAGACATTACGCACTTGCGGAAGTACACACGGTCCAAATATCGTCTTGGTAAGACCCATCAAGGCTTCTACACGTAATGCAACCTGCAAATTTATCATAAGTAAATTTTCCTACATTTCTGAATTTCCTAATAACTAAATCCAAACACAAAATAAAAAGATTAGGAAGTCGAGAACTCACCAAACCACCTCTGCTTGTCCAAGATATTTCTTTCCTTCTTGTGACTATATTTTCAAGGTTTTGAATAACCAACTCAACCTGGCAAATTATCCAGCAAACAGACTGAATGTAAAAGAATGCACTGGGAATAATGAACAATGTAGAAAATACCCTATGCATAAAATTGGATCCTTACTAATGAAATTTTTTTATCAAAATAAAAGCATAAAAAATAGTAATCCGAGTTTATCAGTTTCTCTTCCAGCTTTCTTCTTGTCATATTTTTATATGGATTCTGAGTTTGAATTCGAAATGACAGCTACAACTTGTTAACCTGTAATCCAACTCTATCATTAAATCATTTGTAAATATAATTATCATAGTGTATGATTTATGTGTCGGAAACCTTAGATGCTGTCCAGTGTTGCTAACTGGCATCCTCTACAATTCCCTGACTAAATATAAGCACACAACACATAAGCTAGACTCAATGTCAACTGGAATGCTGTTTCATAGAAAAGTCACTCAAAATCTCAACTTCCCAAATCTTTAATGGCTATATGATCAAAACAAAAGAGCTAGTCGTAAGGTCATATAGGTATAGTTTATACAGCATACGTTCCTATCTAGTAAATCACATTTTCAACATATGCAATTGCTTCAATATTCATAGTGTTCTAGGAAGCTGTAACAACCCGTATAGAAAATGTGTACCCCAATGGAAAGAGCCAATAAAATTTGTGTAATTTGGTACCTGGCCATCATTTAGAGCTGCCTCCATGAGTAAGTGATCAGCTTCAACTTGAATATCAGGGGAGATACTTCCAGCAGTGTCCATCCAGATTCTTCTGTGCAAACTTCTTACCAAGTCATAATCCCCTTTACTAGCCAAAGCTCGCATCATAGAAAGAAAGAGGTGGGGCTTTGGACGGAAATCAGAATCTTGACCGGCAATCTTCAATATTTCCCCAAATATACAAAAAGCGTCTGGATAATATACAAATAAAAAGATACTATCAGCAGACAAGATAGAAAACTAATCATTTCGAAAATGAGTTTACCTTTATGCGAGCCGCAGTTGAGCAACGCGTCAACCATTGCAGTGTATGCAACTCGATCAACATAGATACCAGGAGACATCTTCATTTCCATAATAATGCTCTGAACTGACTGGAGATCCTTTGCATGCCCAAAGCCCTATAATGATGAACATTTCAGAAAAAAATCCATTAGTAAAACACTACGAGAAGGGAACTAAAAATTCCTACTTCAGTGTTTAATGTATTCTTTCCTGCCAAATGAGCTGGAATTGAATATTCTGATGAACTGACCTTGAGCAATATTGTGTATGTAGCTGCATCTGGTAAAAGATTACTGTCTTTCGTTTTTTCGGCATTGTCCTGAAAAAACACATGCCTGTGAAAAAATTCAAATCTGTTTCAGATGTAAAAAAACAATGAGTCTCAATTTGAACTAGCTTTCAGATCATGCTTAAGACCTTCATCTGTTCTATAAATCGCATTGCACCGTCCAAATCATCAGTCTTCACGCACGCAAGGATCAAAGAGTTGTAGGTCAACCTATTTAGACCTAATCCGTGCTCTACTACTTCATCAAGTACTCCAAGTGCATCTTGGGGAGATCCCGAGTTTATACATCCCTAAATTTTGAAGGCAGTGTTCACAGTTCAATGCATTTGCTGTTCATATTTGATATGCATTCAAACAGGTCAGAAGTTCAGTAGGGGGAATAATATCATCGTAAAGTACCTTTATCAATAAATTATAAAGGCAGATGGATGTAGCTCCGCTTTCACGCAGAAGAGTTCCATAACGAGCAACTAGGCCGTTAGCTCGTCGTAAATCCCCTGCACTATAGAGAAAGTAAGACTACATAACCAACAAAAAACTGGAAATAAGATCGACAAACAAGAAGGTTACAGTTGAATGGAACTGATTGATAAAATTAACAAGTTAGACTAGCACATAATCTTTCAAATTTTCATCATCAAAAATTCCATATGCGCGATGAGCTCATTTCTGGTTCCCTTCTGAGCTCTTAACATCATACCTACATTGAAAATTAAGGAGTTCTATTGTCTGTTAAAGAACATCCTAACCTGCTTCTACAAGAGAATAAAGGAGGCCAAACAGAAGAGTTGCGGACAGCTTTGGATTTCCCACAGCAGTCCCTTTTTCAACAGACTCTAGTATCTGAAACGCATCATCAACTCTTCTAGCCTTGCCTAATCCCTTCATTCAACATTAATAAAAACAAACCGTAAATACTTCTAGAACTGTATTAAGCAAACAATAAAAAAGGGTTTAGGAACACCTTAAGCAGAGTGGCATAAGTGACATTATCCACTCCACACCCACCACACATTTCATCAAACACCTTAAGCCCCAATTCGATATCATCACAATGAACGCAGGCCTCCAAAACAGCATTCATCACAATCACATTCAGCTTACCATATCGCCTCTTAGCCACCTCAATCTCCTTGATTACCTAAATTCATTGAAACATAACTTCAATACAAAACTAAGTATTTTTTTCATATCATGAGATGATGATAAATATCACTGGGTACCTGCTTGAGCTGACGTCGGCGGGTGAGCTGAACGACCCTTGAAGTGAGGCGCCGGAGGTTTGTTTGCTGAGGAAGTTGCGCAGGGATGTGGCGGCGAGGCATGGAGGAGGAAAAGATACTCGTGGTTGAGGTGCTTGAATGGAGTGATGATTGTGACTTTGATGTTTGAAATGTAGAAGAGAAGAGTAGAGACAGGGAGGACTGCTGAGGAGCAAATGAGTTGCTGATCCGAAGCATTGTGAAGGTTTTGATGAAGCTGAAGCTCAGGCCATCGTGAGGATAATGTTTTGCAGGCAAAGCAGATGACCAGAAAGAAAAAGTAATAGTGACACAAGTGAATATATTGTATAGATTATTTAAATATTATCAAAAGATGGATATAAAATAAGACAAAATCCAGCAAACAGAAGCAGATCCTGGGATTGAAAGGGACTGGTATCTTGGACCTTTGAACTTAATCACTTGCAGAGTTTCAGCTTCTTGAAATATGACGAAACTGTGGATTTATGGTAAGGTTTTGTGGCAAGACAAGTGGGTATGTTTTCTGGTTGCTCAATCCATAGCTTATGATCAATGCCGGCAGTTTTTAGCTTTTCTGATAAGTTTACGATTTGGGTTTCTCCCTTTACCTCCAGAGTAACCTGCATAACATAAAACAGCATTGTTATGATTATGATTACGGGTAGTCGCAATTGTTCCGCTCAGCCAATTATAACTCAGAGCAACGCGAAATAACAAGTGTTCCTCATTCAGACTAACTTTAGCTTCACTCTTTAAGTTAGTTTCTTTAGAGAACAAATTGGTTTACTCTCACCAAGCACAAAAGTTGGTCACTTACAAAACTACAAGCAGTATAGCCTCATTGATGCAGATGACTGACTTGCAGAGCTAGTGTTCATACGACCATTAAAATGCAAACATCAAGCATCAAAAGAACCGTAAATTTGACCAAATATCGTCACAATTCAACTGCACAAACTTGATAATATACTAGCGCCACATCTCTATCAAAAGAAGTTTACTAGGTTCTTTTACGCTTCATCCACACATTTCAATGCCCTTATTCTAATTCCAGTTGGATAAAACTTAACGAGTTCTGATCCGCATTGATTTCAATCTCAATAATAAATCCAATACAAATTACAAAACAAAGTTTTAATCAGAATCCCAAACAATTGAAGCAAATACCTTATGCATAGAATCAATATTGCTTGGACTGCAATATTCAGCAGTCAAATGATCATCCTTACTAGTCCATATCGCAGACACTGACGCATGACATCCTTGCGTCACCACACTACCGAGCGGCCATGAGTCGATCAGATCTCTCCGCAGCACTACGTACTGTACCAACACATCGCCGCCGCCGCTTTTCTCCGCCTCCACGACACCTTCGGACGACTCAGAGGCTGCAGATTGACTCATTGGAAGGACTGAATACGATTGAATACGCAAAGTCGGAGGTTCAAATCTGACCGGCAACGTTACCGGAACCCTAATATTTAAACCGGAAAAGACTGCGGCGAGAGAGTGAGTGGAGCGAAGTGCCGATGGGAACGCGATATGCGTCATTGTTGTGACTTGTCGGTCCGACCGTTACGAACTGGAACAGACCGGACCGGATCCAATTGCAGGGTTTGGTTGGATCATCGTGTGAGAAGCTAATTGGTGTAATCCAATGATACGGTGCTTGATAAAAAAGACAAATTATGATAATGATTCATGGAGGAGAGCTCATATGAGACCCCTTAATAATAGTGAGACCCTGAGACCCAAGATCTCATCGTTCATCTGGGCTGGCCCAACTCACTTGGAGGCAACACGTCGTCTGCTCGTTTATGCATTTCAAAACCTTAGAAGGGTAGTTTCGTCTTTCAATTGCCTCCTCCTTCACGCAGTCGGCATCTCGAGCGGTGCGAGCGTCCCATCGTTGACCTTATTTTCTCTCAACAATGGAAGAATCCATGATTGAGTTCGACGTGGCTGGGTATCTCAATTTACGAGTTTAGATTTTGGCGGGGTAATAAAAATTGGAGTATTTTTTTATATTTTGGTTGTTTCGTTATGAGTTTGGTTGATACCTTCTTGTTCTGAACTTGGTTTTGGTTTTCTTCTGTTCTGGTATTCATCTGCAAATGTGTGTGGTTGTGTTTTAGGATTTTTTTATTTCTGGGTTAGTGGTCGACTGTTAATGCGAAATTCTTCACCAGCCTGTGTCTTGGCATATGGGAGCGCAGAGACGAAATTCTTCACCAGCCAATTTCGTTTAAAATCTTGGCCAATGAAAAAAGAGATGAAATATGGGAGCGCAGAGACTTGGCATTAACCGAAAGAGGTCGTTGGATAACTGATATGTCGGAATAGCCAATTCTATTGAAGAACATGTTTGATGCACATCATCCTGTGTCTCATTTTGGGTGTTGCATCCAAATTGGCTACTTGCTATAACTCATAGTAAAAAGTGTTGTACTAATTTATGAAAAACAGGGAACTGTATCTAAGTTGTGCAGATTGTGCTTGTGCTTTCTGCTGCTTGTATGAACTATGAGTTTTTGGATTGTGCAACTTGTGTATTAATGACAATATTATTCACAAATAGACAATTGTAAAGACCAAAACAATTCAAAAAATACCCGGTCGTATCCTGACATAGACTAAAACAAAAGTAGTGAAGATCAAAACAATTCAAAAAATACCACCTAAAGACTTCAGAAATATGGAGATTGATTAAATGCCAAAAGCAGGTCAATCAACCTTCATATTTCGATATCTTCTTCTGAATTTTCATCAACTAGAAAACCCTCAACACTTGCGCCATTATGATCAGGATCTGATGCCTCACTCGCTTTAACAGGGCAATTACGCCTGTCATGATGTCCTAATTTCTTGCAATGTCCACAAACACGCTTAGCACGCATAGATTTGGCCACAGCTATTTCCCGCTCACCCACAAATCGTTTGCCAGATCCTTTAGTGTGAACATAAGGTGGGGCTTTTATGGTCAACTGAGCCGGGACTGAGGCACCTATCAAGGACTCTATGATATCAGCTTTGGAACAAGGCTTTGACGTCGTAGATAATGATTCCAAGTGCAGACGAATTTCTTGAACTTTAGAAGTCAAATAATCCAACTTCACATTATCATCGCCAATCAAAGACAAACACGCATTAAATTCAGTCCACAGAACTGTGGAACGAGGACGTCCGCGCTGCAAATTCTCACACTGCTCATTCATGAGAGGCTCGATACCAACTGATGCAGTCTCAATGGCGTTCATGGCCCATCGGTTTAGCACGTACATACGAGGGATCTTGCAAATATTAGCGGATCTCATTGCAAAAAAAACATGGCGACATTGATAACCCAATCTCTTGAATAATTTACAAGAACATTCAAATTCTTGAACAAGTAGATTATAAGTCACCTGTTGTGAAATAATAATAACAGTTAGACAAAATAACACAATCACAAATTTGCCAAATGATTTTAATAAATAAACACTTACTAGGAAGTTGTGACGAACAAACTTCAAATCTGACAATTCGAATAGCTTCAAACTATCAGCTTCTTTCACGCACACAACTGACAAGTCGAAACATGACGATAAAATCTCTTTTTGCACATCACGGAAAATACAATTGGTATACACATCACGAGCATCAGCCTCTATCGCAAGCGGGGTTTCTGTTTGGGGTTTCTTCAGGCGGGATTCGTGTTCAGCCATGGCCTGCTTATGTCTCTGACTCTCAATAGCACTTTCAAACCCCGCCATAAATGCTAACAAGTTCATCCTTGAACTTAGGTATCTCCCAAAGAACGAATTCTGACTTTCAGACCTTGACGTAGTTCGAAGAAGACCACCAAACGGTATATCTCGAAAATATGCAGGTATCCAATAACGACGCAGTTTGAACATACTTGCAAGCCATACATTAGACGAAAATCCATACTGCTCGACCAGGTGATCCCACTCATACTCGAACTCCTCTTTCTCAAGTTCATCACTATATATTATCTTTTGTAACTTAGATCGAAACTCTTGAGATTGAGCAGATACAAACCCAACCTATATAAAACAAAATGTAAGTAAATTTTTTGTTATACAGAATAACTGAACAACTAACTGTTTATATATAAATACCTTAGTAGACATTTTTTTCATTATATGCCACATACAAAACCGATGTTTTGCTTTGGGCATGACAACTGGGACGACTTTCCTAAGTGCAGCATCTTGATCAGTCAATATCATAACAGGTTGACGCCCCATACATTTTAAAAAAGCTTCCAAAATCCAAGTGTAACTAGAAGCGTCTTCACTGGATATTAAGGCGGCAGCAAACGTAACACTTCTTTTGTGGTTGTCCACGCCCGTGAAGGGAACAAAAATCAGCTTGTACCTGTCATACAAACATAACTCAATTCAACATATCGACGGTCAAATACATAACTGACAGACACTAAATGATAAACTATAAAAATATACATTAAACTGATCAAATAGGCAAAATTATTACTTGTTTAGGGAATATGTAGCATCGAAGGCCATCACTTCACCAAAGGTGTGGTAGTTCCTAATAGAAATAGGATCTGCCCAGAATATCCGAGTTAATGCACCGTTCTCCACAAAATACTCGAAGAAATATGCAGAACTGATTTCTTTCTTCAGTTGGAATTTTTCTATGACCATCTGAGCGTCATAATCACCAATATAAGCAACTACGTCACGTTGAAAGTTTAAAAAATTCTTTGGTTGAGCCCCAACACTGGAATAACTTCCGGTCAATCCTTTGTAAATCTTGTGAGCTACAACAGGGCCAATGTTTATCTTTCCTAGATCCACCACAACCTTCTGATGAACAAAATTAATTTGTCTTCGACTTTTCAAAAATTGAGATCCAAATTCAGTTGCCATGGAATGATTGTGTTCCTCAATGAACTCGGCTATTATGTAACCACTGTTCCCATTCAGCTTCAATGATATCCTACCATTGCATTCACATCTGATTGAAGGAGCTAAACGTGCTCTGGAAGAACTTGCAACACCTTTCAAACTGTTAATGTTGCCCTTCTTGTTTCTACCTTCTTTGTTGCAGTAAATATGTTTGCGAACAATGGATCCATCCGCTGACCTTTTGTCCGACCCACGACGAATGTCAAACATACAATAATCAGAGTATTTTTTGTAGAATTGGAAGGCTGCATCGATGTCAGAGAAAACCATCCCAACAGATGGTTTAAGTTCTATAGGACATGCCGGTGTCCAAAATTTGGTACCCCTGGGAGAACAATACGTGAGAGATCCGTAATCTTCATCGACTTCTGACCATACAAAGGAATTTTCAACAAGAGGACCTTCAATTGTGTCGTCGGAGGGATGTTTCCAACTTCACAGGACATGACTCGCAGATACCAAAGTTTTTCCTCCCTGGTGAATTTTAGAAAGACATTAACAGACTGTAGTTGACATATACACAGCTAAATCTCAGAAATAAAAAAACCCTAAAACACAACCACATACACTTGCAGATGAATACCAGAACAGAAGAAAACCAAAACCAAGTTCAGAACAAGAAGGTATCAACCAAACTCACAACGAAACAACCAAAATATAAAAAAATACTCCAATTTTTATTACCCCGCCAAAATCGAAACTCCTAAATTGAGATACCCAGCCACGTCGAACTCAATCATGGATTCTTCCATTGTTGAGAGAAAATAAGGTCAACGATGGGACGCTCGCACCGCTCGAGATGCCGACTGCGTGAAGGAGGAAGCAATTGAAAGACGAAACTACCCTTCTAAGGTTTTGAAATGCATAAACGAGCAGACGACGTGTTGCCTCCAGGTGAGTTGGGCCAGCCCAGATGAACGATGCGATCTTGGGTCTCAGGGTCTCACTATTATTAAGGGGTCTCATATGAGCTCTCCTCATGATTCATGTGCATTAAAATTGAAAGCGGCCAATCTTGAATAATGGAATACTGTAGATGTTTGGAATCAGATTAAGGGATGTATAAAAATGTAATGACATTCCTACGTTTATCAAACAGATGAATAAGAGTCTCAATTAGCATCTTCAATGGGCGGGTGAGCAGCTACAGAGTGATCTAATTACATCTCTATTCACCTCACCCGCGGCTTCTCTGATTCATCATTTTTAAACAAAAAGATGGTCATCAGCTGATTACCATATCCGCGCAAAGCTTGCCTCCCTCGCGATTATAATGATGATGATGTGCTAGGAGTAATAAAGGGTCACTTGGTTTCCACTTCTGGACTAAACTTCACTTAAGATGATGACATGTTAGAGGCCTCACCATTGATTTTGGTATTGGGGAAAAACTTCCCGTCTGCAGATGGAGCGCTGCTGGAAGGATATCTGTCGCTCATGCCCTCAAGACTACCATTTGCTGATGAATGTTCAGCCTCGGGTGAGGATGGTGTTATCTGAGCTTCAATCTTGATGTTCTTTGTGCATTCGGATGAATCAGCAGAAAAATAGTTTCCGTTGCAGGGCAGTTGATCAATATCAGGATGGTTTTTTCCTTCAGATGACGAGTCAGGAGACTTTGAAGGCAAGTCAGTAGAGGTATAAAGACTACCTATCACCTCTTGTTCATTTATCTTGCCCACACAGGTAGACATGTTCATATGCCCTTTCACATCAGAACATAGCATTTCTTCTACATCGCTGCCAAGCTTTTCTTTAGGCGAAGAATCACTAGAACAAGCAGGGTCAACAATGGAGGAACAACAGTTACCGTTCATGAAAATGGACTTGTCTCGAGGAGGATCTGTTATGTTCTTGCTCACCTTTTTCTTAAGATTATTTCCATTTTGATTGAGGAATCCACGTTTGAAAAGGCCTTCATAATTGTCCTTCCTCCTTTGCTTGGGGGCGTCAGTGTTGCATACGTCACTAAGGCTGCTATCTGCAACAATTTCCTTCTTCCTTTTAGCAGGGCGCTTTTCAGACTGTTCTTGATCCCCAATCTCCTTCTGTGTGAAGCGAATTCCACCGCATATCTCCATGGGATCACTGGAATCTTTAAGACCCTCCTCTGGCAAAACTTGAAAATTACACAGAGGTGATTGAGCTACTGAATCATGGTTATGATGCCCATTGCCATTAGTTAATGAAACTTTGTTTGTCGATGAACTACACCCGGAATCAAAGCCTTGATCAGAGTGTCCATTCTCATAAACGGTGATTCCATTTAATGGAGGTAAGCTATGGTTTCGCCCATTCTCGTGTTCAAAATTAGCATATTTACTTGTTGCTTCATCTTTTTCTTCCTGGTCCCCATTATCACAACCACTGAATGGCTTAACAGGTACGTGCGTACCCCAGCTACTGTTGGCACTAACTGAGGTACTTGTAGCAACACTTTGAAGTGATGTTGAGCAGGTCTCTATTTTTTCAACTGTTACTGGCCCCTTAGTGGGTTCAGACGGCATTTGGTGTGATTCCCGGGGACGATATCTGTAAACAAACATTCATCCCATTAGCACATAAGAATACACAATTAGTGACCTCACCAGATGAGCACAAAATTCTACACAAATTGCATAAATATGAGACCCACACTTATCTATGCATAACTGCATTGTGGTGGAGTAAACCAAATCATAATAAAAAAGAGAAAGTTGTTCGAGCAAACGGTTGGAATTTTTTATACCATCATGTTAAGGCTCCAAACCTAGGCATTTCACAATACAGCTTGCCTAGTACAAAAAGATTACTTTAGTTGCAAATATATTTACCTGCAATATAACAACATATATGCTGCTGCCGAAAGGACCTCATCCACATCCACATTAACAACCTGAACAACAACAGAAGATTCGAACGAAGGTGAGCAATTTGCCAATGACACTAAAATTTAGCATACCAACGCGTAAAAGCTCTCATATACTATGAATTGATCTACGGACATAACTACTGCTGCAACATATTTTTGTTTTTGTCAATTCATTGGAGACAGTGAGCGATTACCTTGCAGTCATCGATTCTGTACCAGTCCCCACGAAAGTCCTTGATGTAGCAAATATAATGTCCGAAGTAAGATGCATTCAGCATATCAATATGAACTACAACTGCATATAGGTTGTACAAATCTGTGCCGTCTGCTGCATCTGTC
Organism: Sedum album; assembly: GCA_006409495.1. Lineage (NCBI taxonomy): Eukaryota > Viridiplantae > Streptophyta > Magnoliopsida > Saxifragales > Crassulaceae > Sedum > Sedum album. The sequence goes on along the minus strand of QZGG01000586.1, from coordinate 497 downwards.
ATGTAAGGACAAAGGTCTAAGGTTTCGGGAAAGGTCACTCTCTTGTTAAGTTTTCCGAATCTCCCACTCTACAAATAAATATTGACAGTGACACAAATGAATGAGAAAAGGCTTTCAGACGATGTGAGTAATGCATATGCGTTAACAATGTCAACCATTCTCGAAGAATAAAGATTCATATGATTTCAATGTATATATATTTTGAAAAAATGGATAAATTAGCGTCACCTGGAATCTTTTCAATGCAATAGTCAGAATATTTGGTGGTTGCTGAATAGACAAACACTTCCTTGCATTGACATACGCATTGCATCTGCCATAAAACATTGAAATATACGTTGAATAATTTTGGACTTAACAACCTGCTAATATATGAACGGCTTGGTGCATGGCACACTTCTATTCAATATAGAAGTTAACTTTCACTAAACATACGCTAACAAACTGAACAAGCTTTAGCACCAGAAAGGTGGATAAGAAAGGCATCATACCCATCA
>QZGG01000585.1:0-130373 GCA_006409495.1 Sedum album | reverse complement strand
TGTAGAATAAGTACCAGAAGAACTTCGCAACAGTCCACTCGAAACCAATCATAGCATACACTATTACACCGTAAACTACGGCTTGGCAGAAGATGTAAGGTATTTCGATCAAAACCTGAGACACAATACGACAACTTGGTTACACAAAAACTCACTTGACAAAAAAAATTATGATCAAGTCTGATAAATATTCCAAGATTTTATGCCTACCTGCGCTAAGGCGTATGGCAATGCTGAGTACATTCCTGCAGCTCTTTCTCTGTAAAAGACTGTACGTTCGATGGCTACAACAGGTTGCACTGCCGCAGCATTTTGGACCCCGAGAAAGATCACAGCCGTGTACATTGATCCCATGGCATTGAATAAATCCTGCTGCTTATCACTGCAATCCAAATATTATAGAATTAGCAAACTGAAAAATTACAAAGGGAAAGCTAAAAATATGTCATATAAGTTTGCAAGTAAACTTACTACTTGGTTCCGAGGTCCCAGAATATTGTCCCAAACATTAAGGCAATGCCTGTTGTAAAAAGGAAGCGAACTGCAGTGTATGGAGGGTTACGCCAGTAAGACCAACGTTGCTTGTAGAAGCAAGCTAAACATTGCGTGAAGAACGACTGTGAGTATTTGGACTTGAAATACAGCTCCTTTGAGTTGGGAGCTGGCGTGCTCAGCTCTTGTATCAGGGCTTTGTTTCTCCTATAAGACACAAGTGTGAAACATAAATCAGTGACCATTTTCCAACAAGTTCTCCGCTCAGTAGTGGTATATGTCTGACATACTTGTATAATTCTGAATTTTTGTAAATTTCTGTGAAGTCTACATCCATCATCATTTCCTGCGCAGAGGATGTAACTTCCAGCATCCATGTCGCTGGATTGTATCCATCTTTGATTTTACTTATCCCCGGAAGTCCCTATTGAGAAAACGCACAGTAGATGTGTTTATCAGTTATAACAGTGGAACTATTTTTGGAGTTTGAAGTGATAAAAGATTTACACTGAAATATCTACCTCAAAGTATTTAATCAAATGGCAAGAATTGCGACCCAGTGGACCAACATAAATCTCTTGTCCTCCGCGCTTCATCAGGAAAAGCTGCATATCCATAATAAGAGTGCTTAGGGGGTATCATTGAGGAAGGATGTATTTTCAGCAAACTAATTTAACACCTTACCTCATCGAATGCTTCAAATATATCAATGCTGGGCTGGTGAATGGTGCACACTACAGTCCGGCCAGTGTCTACTGTATTCCTCACAGTTCTCATTACAATAGCGGCAGCTCTGGCATCAAGTCCTGAAGTTGGTTCATCCATGAAAATAATAGATGGGTTTGCTACCAGCTCAACCGCAATGGTGAGCCTCTTCCGCTGCTCGGTTGATAGTCCATTGACCCCAGGCAGACCCAGTGCATTTCTTAACGAGTCCAGCTCCACAAGTTGCATTACTTCCTCTATGAACATCTGCATCAATCATATATATTTTAGCATCTACCTCAGAAACAAATCAAGAGCCTAGTTGAAGCAAAGGATAATAATACTGACCTTTCGGGTAGCCGTGTTGACATCTGGAGACAAGCGAAGCCAGGCTGAGTAAAGCAAGGACTCATAGACAGTAACATGAGGCGAGTGGATGTCATTTTGTTCACAATATCCTGACACCCGAGCAAAAGTCTCTTGGTTCTTCGGATAACCAGAAATCGTAATGCTACCCTCAATATATCCACCAGTTTTTCTGCCAGCCAAGACATCCATCAATGTTGTCTTCCCAGCGCCACTGACTCCCATTAAAGCTGTAAGAACACCTGGCCTAAATGCGCCGCTGACCCCCTTCAAAAGTACTAGTCTGTCTTCAGTTACACCTTGGCTTTTCATTTCCTGCGAGGAGAATCGAAAATTAGTACTTCAAGATACGATCAGATAAAGTGGGAATAATATAACTTTCGGTCTTCAGCAGAAAATACTGTATATTTACCAAAGGCATGTCGACAGAGTACACAATGTTGTCAAAAGTGAGAGAATGCTGCTCGAACGGCAGAACCATTCCCTTATTTGTTCTTTGCTTAGTTTCTAAAAACATGTCATCGGATCTTGAAGGTGTGACCTTCCCAAAGGATATGCCTTCGGGTAGCACCAGTTGGAAACTGTCCAACACATTTGCTACTGTTTGAGTTTCTTCAGACTTGGCACTCTGAGCCCTTCGAAAGGCTGCAGAAAATTCCCAGTCAGCAAGAAAATCATAACATGGCGAAACTATAACAAAAGAGAAAGTTAGCAGATCATTACGGTTGAGATAAGTCAGTGCCAGCGAGAAAACCAAGTTGAACAGCAATGTAAATCCAATCATGGCTCCTACACCAATCCAGTACCAGTAAGCTTGAGGAAAAAATCCTCGAGACTTGAGAACTAAAACTCCCAGTGACTCATTTTGAAGCAAAGGAACCTGCATCAGAAACCCGCTCTCCTGTTAAACTTTTTTCGCATAGAAGAAGGTTTAGAAAATAGTTCTAGAAGCAGACTAACTTTGCTCCAACTATGGCCAAGGAACTCGTTGACTGCAATGGCGTTCTGCGCATACATCATTGGAGAGCTCCAGTATCCCCAAATCCACCATGGCTTTACATTATCTAACGAAACAAAGAAAACAGCTAAATTGAGAACAAGGTGTGGGCAGAGGAATATGTTCAACAAAATGGAGATACAATAACTGAGTCACTGATGGGATTTCACAGTACCTCTTGATAGCACAAAGCCACCTAGCGCAAAGAGCAAGAGTAGCGCGAAGGCACCAAATGTATTTGCAACTATCATATTCCTACCTACAGCCGCAATGACTCGAAACAATGCTGAAGCCATTTGGTTGACGAATATCAAAAGAAGGTACTGCTTGAATAGCCTAAAGAAAGGTAGAAACAAATAATTTTAGGTTTTGGTCACAAGGACAAAGTCAGTGATAGAAACAAGGTTTTAGTACATACCTTCCAGCATTGGGATCAAGCCCAGTGACATAGTATGTGATGAAGACCCAAGCAGCAACTTCGACGAGTGTGATAGGGATTTTAAGGATCCAAGTAGGGAGTGCATAAGCCCAAGCTGGATAAAACCGAAGATCTCGTTGCTTGAAGAAGACAGGAAGCTTCTGAAGTGTCATTGCCATTTCTGACATTCCATTAAACATAATCATAATGACAGTGAAGAACAAAGCTCCTGTAAACTGATCCATCATGATCGAATCTCGGTGCATTTCAGTCCGAAAGAACAGTGTCATTGTTATGACAGCCATAATAATAAGCTGCAAAAAGAAACAAAATGAGCATTAAACAGAAAATGAATAAATGCTTAATTCAAATGATAAAAGAAAAGGCCTACTTGGCAAAGCTTGAAGATGTAACAAAAGAGTTCCTTTGCATAAGCAAATACTCTCTTGCAGTGCAAGCTTTCTTTTCTTGCTGACACCATACTTATCAGTTGACAAAGCGCAGGGTGGCTTTTCTTCTTGTCAAATGGTATAGCCAGCTCATCGCCAAGTTTCCTCCCAACGTGAAAGGACTGAAATGCCTCAGCAAATTCCTTTACAGTAACAAATCTGTAATGCTCATCTCTCGCGCCCAGTACTGCTTTTGGTCTTTCTTTGACGTAACCTGTCAGTAAATATATTTATCAGCAATGATGCAATTTCTTTCTGATAGTTTTTAGAAACATGGTATATATATATGAAGGCTCACTCTTGCAAGAAGTCAGCGACACCTTTTCGTTCAGGACATTTGAAGCCCATGGATAAGAAAAAATCAAGCACAAGTTCACGCGGACCCTGATACACAATCTGACCATCGGACAGCAACATAATGTCATCAAAAAGATCATAAGTTTCAGGTGCAGGCTGTAGGAGAGAAATGACTGCAGTCCCATTGAGGATGTGAACGTATTGTCTCAGCGAGTTCACTATCTGATAAGTCGTAGAACTGTCCAGCCCTGTCGATATCTCATCCATAAATAATGCCTTAGCTGGCCCGACCAGCATCTCACCTGTTTGAAATAAACAACCAATTAGTCCTCAGCTACACCAAAGAAAAAAATTAGAAATTTAAAATTTTAAAAGAAGTAATAAGTTCTACCTGTCGTGACACGCTTTCTTTGTCCTCCAGAGATTCCCCTCAGCATTTCATCCCCAACCAACGTATCAGCGCATATTTCAAGTCCCAAAATCTAAGAGAACTCAAAGAGTTAAATCTCATAATGAAGTAGAATTTTCAAAACTGTTACAATCTAAAATCTTACCAGTTAAAAAAACAAAATGCAAAATCTCACAAGTACCTTAAGAGTGTAATCTGTCACAACACTGGCCTCTTGGCCTTCAGTGGCCGCGGCCTGTAAAAAAATACTTCTGTCAGAAAATTAAAAAATGCATTTTAAAGTTCAGTTTAATGTAGTAATATTTTAGCATGTTATGCGGAAATTCTGATTTTTAAAATTCTCACCTTCATGTAGATATCAACATCTGGATCAGGTTTTATATTGGCTTCTTTTTCTCTCCTTGACAGTTCAGCCAACATATCTACACATTTGTAACCATACCACCTAATGTTAAACACCTTGCAATGTGCCATAAATGAAAGTGTATATTTTAAGTATAACTTTGTCCTTATTAATGAACAGCTGAAGAACTAACCGTATCGGGACCCAACTCCTTGACACCTTGCAGAAAAAGATAAGGTCTCCCTAACTGTCAGCTCACCGATATGGACATCATATTGACTGATGTATGCTGCTGTTCGCTCTGGCACAAACTCATTCATACTATGTCCGTTGTAAGTAACTTCGCCGCTGATCTGATATCCAATCATGATGAAGGATTTGAGAAAATGAAATTACATGGTAAAAGAGATTCACAATGAAATAGGTGTAAGTACCTTCAAGGACTTATCGAGCTTGCCTGCTAGTGCAAGCAAGAGTGTCGTCTTTCCAGAGCTTGGTGGTCCTAAGAGTAATGTCATTCTGTAAAAATCATGAGGACAGGATTTAAGACGTATTAATAAGAATACTGGTCAGCGACTATTGTGAATGCGATATTGACGCGAGAAAAGTGAGGTGAAATGCCTGTTGGGCTTAATAATGCCGCTAACATCATTGAGAATGTTCATGTGCTTCTTGCGGCTTGGAAGGAGATGGAGGGTATTCAAAAAACCCTGGAATCAAAAGCCAAATTCAGTGTAAGACCATAAAGACAAGCCAAATAAGAATATGGAGATTAACGAGTAATAAGGGGAAGATGTCCACCTCTACAATATCGGCGACAAAATTGATGAATGATGGCAAGGCCCTGCTGCCAACGTAAGTCTCAGCCTCGACATTCAGATGATCAAACCTCACTTCAATTGTCGGATTCTCAATCCCAACTCTAAGTAACATACAAAACAGGTTCAAAAGATTAAATCTTTACGCAATAGATAATAAACCAAGTAGATTCATGCGTAGTACGGACTACTACTGCATACCTGTCAAGTCGAGCTTTGAGCTTCAACAAGAACTTCTCATTATCCTCCTCAGCAACTTTAATCAACCTCTCAATCAAATTCTTCCTTTCTTGAAACCCAAGATCATCAATGTCAATCTCACAAGCCTCACCATGTGAACCAGTCCACAACCCTTTCTTTAACCTGTTAAAAGTGGAAGCTTCTCAAGCGCAGCCCATCTAAGAGCTTCCTCATCATTCTCCTCCCTAGCAGAATCCCTAGTGAAACACTCCATCCCACTGCTCCTCCATATTCTCGAACTCTGAGCTCTGAGACTGCTCCCAAATTCGTATCTTTCACTCAAATCCATCTAAACCCTAAAACTCCAAACTTCACGAAATCAAAAATCTGAACTTCTATCGATTAAATAATACCTAAATCGGAAATGGGCATGCATAAAAAACTAATAAAGATTGGATCTTTGCTACAAAAGGAAGAAGCTTGAAAAATGAAACAAAGCCTAATGGACTTAGACGTAAGTGAACAATCTATGAAATCTTTATGTAGATTGATGTTTTATAGTTAGAGATGGGTTTGGGTTGGCAGCTATTTAAACCATTTAGATGATCGAGATGAGTCACATTTTTCAAATCTTTAAAGATCAAAACTTTAAGAAAACAACAACTGTAATTGTGGCACCTCTTCTTGACGCACAAACCAGTGTGACTAAAGGGTAATACCGTAATTTACATGTCAACCCTTTGTCTTCCTTTAACCTGTATTTGACTGTTTGTACAAAAGGAAGCTATTTTATGACCATTCTACCCTCGGGTGTGCCATAAAACTTGCAACTGTCATCTCCCTTTGCCGCCCAAAGAAAATAGTTCCATTATGTATATTGAATTTTAACACTCCTGTAGTTTATGGGCATTGAGTTCAATCCAAAACTTCTATAGAAATTCTCAATATACATGAGTGATGAACCCCATTAGGCCAACTCCTTTATCCGAAAAAGGATAACAAATCGAACTATACATGTGTACAAGTTATCCAATTCGGTCGAGTAGCGAAAAGCGGCCACAAAGATTCAAGTAGTATAAGGTGAGATTCGGTACGTTGTTATTATATGCATTCAAATACATGTATGAACATTTAATATGATGTTACATTGTTATGGGGAGCTAGGAGTTGTGGCCTAAATAGATGGGGTGATGGCTTTGGCCGGACAATAATGCAATTTATGTCGGTTCACATCGGTTTAATTCTTGCGGACAATCGTATTCATATCTGAAACTGAAAGTAACATATATGTAAAATGTCCTTAAAATTTTCAGGTTCAATATCCAAAATCATAGAACAAAGGCAATCTCAGTTGTTAAGTTTTTCATTTTAAAAAAAACATGTTCAGATTGATTCCTCGACAAGCTTTTACACATTTATAATGACAATCTTATCTTCTACACCTGTTTCAATTTACTTATTGTCAACTAAACAAGCAAAAGAAGCTACAAATTGATTCAGAAACAAAGTCAACATTGTAGCTATGAAAATGTCGAATTTTCGACACGAAATCGAAACATCTTGATGATCCCGTGTTGAAGTTATTTGTTATGTTTCACTGGATCTTAAATGTGTAATGTGTGTAGTAGGAGCATGTCTCTTGTTGAGAACGTGAAGGTTTGTGGTCACAATGTCACATGGTAGTGTGGAAAAGGAGATGGTATTTCATTTATTATGATGGCATGTCTGTGTGAATAACATGCATTTTAGGACTTGGAATTCATTTTGAGTTGTAGATTAGAGTGGGACAACTTGGGTTGGTCATGAGTGAGGTTTTAGCATAAAACATGGGATGATTGAGGACATTAAAGTCAGTGATCATCCCCATTTACCTAAATTGAATAGGTGTGTATGTTGGTATTGGTAGGTTTGGATCTTGTGGAGCAAGTGATACGTTTGTGTCATTCAAAAATCTTTGTATACTAATAAACTTGTGGGTTATGCCACGTACAAAAGAAGAAAAATCTCCCACTTTTCGAGGCACTTGTTAGGGACACAAGTTCGATCTGACTGATCGTTAGACCGATATTAACTGATATAAAATAGAATGGAAAGAAATAGACAAAGAACGCGAAGAAAAATGATTGGAAACGTTTACAAACCTGCATTTAAACTGTTTATTCATAAAAAAATATACCTACCATGAGCTAAATCACCTGCTGACCAATTCTTCTACTGATCCTTTTTATCATGCAGCGTAATATCATGCAGCGTAAGGTTGATATGTTGTAAAAGTTTAAAGGTTGCGAGGAGTAGAGGATGTCTCAGGCAAACTGCTTGAGTCGCTTGAGTTGCTTTCTGATACAACAGGGATCTTTACCGATGCTCTTTCCAATTCCTTTTCGAGTTCCTCTTCTCTGCGCAGAGCGGTGAATTGGGTATCTAATGATTTAGCAGCTTGAAGCCAGGCGAGAACAATGACCAGAAGGATTCCACCGAGGTATGGAGTTGAGTTTGCTAGTGATCCGAAGGTTAAGATCATGAATTGCTGGATCAAGGCACCTCCTGACTTCCCTAATGGATTGCAGACGACATCAATGGCTGCCTTTCCTTTTACCTGATGAAAACCATGGAGAACATTTTGTAACGATGTCGTAGCAGAATATAGGCGTTATAAACTTATAGCGTACCTTAGTGTCCTCGTCAAGGGGAATGTAGGCCATTTCCTTGCAAGGATCAAACAAACTATACTTGGCACTCTTACTGAAGATGTTTTGCAAAGCTCCAACATAAACAGCTGCAAGTAGAGGAGTCATTCCAAGAGACGCAAGACCAGGTGCAATTGGGCCTCCAAATAATATAAGAGAAAAGAACGCGACTCCAGTTAAAAGCAAGACTGTTGGAGTGATTTTAGCCGCTACTCCCCATCCATATTTGTTAAATATCCATTGACTCACAAGCATCATCGTAAAAGTTGCAATTCCAGTGGCAGTTGAAAAGTCGCCCATAAAGGAAGAGTACTCGTTTGGGCTTGGGAACTTTACAACAGAGAAGGGTGTCAGAAATGAAACCACGAGGAGATTAAATTTCAGATAATAAAGAATCGCTTAACCAAAAGCCATATTCACCTGTGCTTTGAGCTTTGATTTCCAAGTAACTCCACAAGGTTAATGCTGATACCGTATGCAACCACTAATGTTGCAAGATCGCGGATGTACCTTGAAGACATCAAGAACTTCAAGCTTTCCATTGTTCCCATTTGAGGCTTCGCCTGAAACAAGTAGCAAAATATTCAGTAAACAATACATTGTAAATGAGTAAACAAAAAGGTGATCCGGGACAAAAATACTGCATGTTTAAATCATACCTTCTTCTTGCTGCTGCGAGTTGGAAGAGGAACAAAAGTATTCACCCACCAGTAACATCCACATATAGCCAATCCCATGAGGACCACGATAGACATCATTCCTCTAAGTGATATCGCCCAGCCATCAACTCCAGGGCCAATTCTGCCTCATATTTGAAAAGTACTTCACTGTTCTTCCAGAAAAGATAAGTGCCACATTCGCCCCAAGTCCGAACAAAGGATAAAACTTCTTGGCCTCTTCAACCTCAGTTATCTGTATATCATTACAAAACAATACAACATCAGAAACAAATTTACAAAAAAACAAGAAATAAAAACAACTTTGTTTGCAATCCTTTCGAATGAGAAGTGGACACATCACACATCATTATCAAATGCAATGATAGAGTAAACCGTTTTAAGTAAGATCATCCAAATTCATACACTTGGCTAAACATAGATGAGAATTGAGTCTCCATACTTCCACAGATAGCCAAAGATGTTATCAGACATCCAAACATATTCAGTAACAAACAATCCCACAAAATTACAGATTCAAAACAAAACAGCAATTCAATAACAACAAACACAAGCGCGCATGCATGGCAAAATCAGATTTTGACTCTAAATTCACGAGCAGGTCTTAACAAGATAAAACAATCACCTGATTAGCGAAACCCCAAAAAAGAACAGAAACAACCACACTCCCCCAAAGCTCAGCCATGACATAAAACAAGCAAAAACTCCATATCCTCAAAATAGCAAGCGGACCAAGAAACCTCGGCCCAAGAGCAGCCAGTAACTTATCAGCAAGAGCAGTCGGATGAAAGTAGCCACTCAGAGGATACAACACGAATCCAAAAGCCCCAAAAAACGCAATAAAGGGTAGAATCACAGTGTAAAAAAGTGCCTGCTTTGACAACACATTAGACAATTTTGTATACAGCAACATAAACCCAATCGCCATAGGCAAATTCACCCACGTCTTCAAAAAGGGGATAATTTCAGCACTACTTCCTGGCGCAGTCACCACCAGCACATCCTTCGTATCTCTCAAAATTGTGTAATTGAACAATATGCAAAAGAACATCAGCCCTAAAGGGATGATTTTTTTCAATGTCACGATTTCAACACCCATAAATTTGGGCTTATCGACAGCTGCCTCGTTGGATGAGTCTTCCGGTACCGGAGATGAGCCGGCGGCCGCGGCTTCCGCCTTGCAGATGAGTAAAGGTCGGTCATTTTTCGCAAACCCAGATGTGAAATTGGAAGATATGAAATGGGGTTTGTTCGAAATGGAGGATGGGGTTGAAAAAAGACCAGTTGGAGTTGGTGTTCTGGGTTTTAGGGCGTGGAGGCGGTTTCTGAGGATTTGGGGTTGGATGAGGTGGCTTTAGGGTGAGTGGGTAGAGAGAGTAGGTATCTGGTTTGGAGAGCTGAAGCCATTTCTTCTCCACCCACTTCTTCGATTTCTAGAGATGCGCAGCCGACGAAGAAGAAGGTGAAGAAGATAAGAGACGAAGGAAATGAACTTTATTTATTTTAAATTTAAATACAAAAAATTTCAAAAATGTGATGTTGTCATTTTCAATGTCTTCAGAATCTGAGTGGCATTTTGTGGTCGGTTCAATAAAACAAACCAGTATGAATCCAGCAATTGGCGACATTTATGAGGTTTTGATTTCTGGAAGGAAATTGTTTTAGTCGGTTCATTGTGGTTTAATTCGATTTTAGACTTCAATTTTGTTGTGATATAATTGAATTTAGTGATTCGAACCGTTGAACCAATCAGAAGATGGCCGGTTTGTTCCGACATTTGGAGTGAGAAGTTAGGTGGTGATATTTGAAATGAATTAGTAGTTAAAGACGCAGTTTGTTATTGAATGAGTAAAATTAATGTTTCAAAATATTTGTGAGAATTTCGAAAAGATAATCGATAACTTAATCGATGTTATTTATTGATTCTCAATTTTGTATAACTGGTATTATTTATTGGATCCGGATATTATTCATTTATATTAAATTGAGTCAAGGTAAAAATATTTTGATAATTGAGAAAATAAAATAAAAAAGATAACTAAGTTATAAGTAGGTAGTCATATTGGATAAGTATTTAGATTCGTGCATCTGCTCAATCAATACCCTTATTTTACAACATCGGACGACAACATTTTCGATAAGACATGAAGAAATTTGTATAAAATGTCGTAGGCCAACAACTCATAAATAAAAACGTGTTATAAACCTTTAAACCTCCATATTGTGCACTTTTGTTGATATGAGCCTTGGTCCATGAATGGGGGAAGGTTTGTCAAGTAGCTCCAGTTGCTTGGCAAATGTACATTTTGCAGCTTTCCTTTTATATTGACTTCTACAACACGATTAAAATGAGATATTTTGGATTCTTGATGTTATCACTTTGCACATTGCATAGAATTGAAGTTGGATGTTATTTTCCTGCAAAGGGACAATTATGGTGGGTAACCATATTGTTTAAGACAAGTATATTTCATTCTCTCCATCAGCATCAATCTATTTTGTTTCAAAGCTCTTGGAGACACCAATTTAGCCACCTAAATTGAAAAGCCCATGGACTGTTTGGATCCTTACATTTGAACTAGACTATCAAAATTGAATATGTGCAAGTGTTAGTATGAGCAAGGAACTTGAACAGCTGGGGAAGAAGTGACTCAGTTATACAGGAAAGAATCTTCACCCAACTTTCCAAGATGTTGACTGGAATCAACCACATGCCAACAACCTCAAACCATTGACCAGCAAGGTCAGCATAGGTGGGGGCAACAGTCATTTTAGTCTCATTGGCAACATTGGCATGCAGCACATCTTAAGGGCCAGGCTGCCCAGACATGGGCCATATCTTAAATTTAAGTGCATTGAAAGGAAATTTCTATTCCTAGCTGTCAATACAATCCATAGTTGATACTGGATGTTGGAAAAAATCTCTAAAGAAAGAAACATAAAAGGGAACTAAAACCAAACAATCAGGAAGGAAGAACTTAAACGAGGCTACTCGGTGGTGGACTTGTTGATAAGAGACTTGTGAATGTGAGGAATGACACCACCACCAGCTATGGTTCCTTTAATGAGAGTGTCAAGTTCCTCATCTCCTCGAATTGCAAGCTGCAAATGTCTTGGTGTAATACGCTTAACTTTTAGATCCTTACTAGCATTCCCAGCCAACTCCAAAACTTCAGCTGTTAGGTACTCCAGTATGGCTGCTGTGTAAACTGCAGCTGTAGCTCCAACCCTTCCATTTGCAGCAACCCTTGTTTTCAACAGACGATGAACCCTCCCAACTGGAAACTGCAACAAAATCGCCTTTGTCAGAATTTTGACAAACAAGAAAAATATAACAACAATTGATGTGCTATAACAGTTAAGTCACTGTCATATACCCTGATGAATCTTACCCACTTACAAATTGAGGTTGAAGCTACACAATGAAGTAATTACAAACCAAAAACATATGGCCTGTCACTGTCATTAAGTAGCAAAACACTACTCAAGATACACACTCTCACATAGGTTTACTAACAGTAAAAACTGATGCGCCACATGAGACAACTACACGTAACCAATAGTAAAAAACTGTGACTTCAGTACTTCACTGAACCCAAAATAACTAAAATTTACACTCCGCTAAGAGAAATCGAGAATGACATTTGATTGAATGTTACACTACATAGTTTTCCCACCAATGCCTGAAGTCTCCACACAATCACTGTCCGTGAGACACACCCACAACAAAATCATATATTTAGTACATGTGAAATGTCAACATAAACACCCAACCCAACCTACAGAAGCTCATAATCATATTCATCCAACATATCCGTGCAGAAACTCCAATCTCAACCTCACAAATGTAGACAGTTATCACTCAAAAGACTCAAAATTTGCCACCAGTAGCTTCAAACTTACAATAAATAACAATGATATAATCCTAAAATTAAACAAATACACACAGAAATTTATCGCCTTTTGTTGCTATTTTCAATTGTAATCAATCGCATTGATTTATAAGATTTAATAATAAATTACATCAGATGTAACTGACAATTCAAACAGCGTAGATCTGACAAAACACAAAAGTATGAATACAATTGGGAAACGGAAGATGTACCTGGAGACCAGCACGAGAGGAACGAGAGATGGGCTTCTTGCTGTCCTTGTCCTTCCCGCTAGCTCCTTTACCGGTCAATAAACCTTTAGCTCCCTTCCCTGACATCTTCGCGCCACAAATTTTCTAGGTTTTTTCTCGAGATCGGAAATCGGAGTTTGTCGATAAATCAAGTCGCGAGACCCGATTTGTTTATATGTTCAACAGGAATGGGCCGAATCGCAACGGGTGAGATTTCAACCCGACCTGAATTGACCCGACATGACCCAATCCGACCCGATTTGTTAACCGGTAATAAGCCGGCGACACTCCGTCGTCTTTAACCCTTCATATTCTTCATCAATTCTCTGATCGGATCTCCGATTCGGAAACCATTTTCGTCTTCTTTTTTGGTGCTATAAATCGCTAAAGCCATGTGGAGGCGTGTCTTCGCTTCCCAAATTCAAGCCCTAAGATGCAAATCGAATCTCGTCAATACCGCATCCTCCGTCGCCGCTGGTGAGCGGTTCGTCCTTTCGCGTCCTGTCTTCGCTGGAATATCGCGCTTTTTAAGCTCTGATGCCGGTGTAGGTCAGTTTTGTTCCAGTTATTGTTTTTGATGTTGGATCAATTTGTTGATGTTTGTGATTTGTGTTGTTTTTGGTAGCTGGAAATGCTGGGACGAAGTTGAAAGTGGAGGATGTGATGCCTATTGCGACTGGACATGAGCGTGAGGAGCTGGAGGCTGAGCTTGAGGTATTTTGTTGATGTATTTGTAGAGGATGTTGTGGACTGGTGGTTTGATGGGAAGCTGAACTTGAGTTTTTTGGTTTCAGGGAAGGGATATTTTGGAAATCAATCACCCTGTAGGTCCTTTTGGTACCAAGGTTAGTGTTTCGTAATTTGCATATCCTCTGATGGGTACTCCCATTTGCTTCCAAGTTTTACTTTTACCTTCATAGCTTCAGTCTGTGATATTTTCGTGTTGCTTTCCATCTGTCTTAATGTGTTAAGGATGACTAGTTTACTATTCTGTCATTTGTTGCTCGTGCACCGTTGTGAAATTATCTGCCCTATGCATTGTTTGAATACCATGTTAATGCTTGACCATAGCTAGTAATTGATAGTATGCCAACATGAAATACATTATACATCTAAAGCGATACCCTTTCCTCAGCTGCTTACTGCTGAATGCTGATACATTCATTATTCTTATGTCAGATCTTGCTTTATTGACATTGTAAATGAGTGTTAGGAGAAAATTATTACATGTCAGATCTAGTACAAAGTGAAGAATTATTTTCTGTCTTATAACAGGCATTTATTATTGTCCTGCCAGTTTTAATTCTAAAATTCTTTACAGGAAGCTCCTGCCATTGTGAAATCATATTATGACAAAAGGATTGTTGGATGTCCAGGCGGTGAAGGAGGTCAGTACTTATCAGGTGTAAAATTTTGAATTTTTTTTGCCAGTAGTATACTTAAATATATGAACCTCTTTCCAGAGGATGAGCATGATGTGGTTTGGTTTTGGCTGGAGAAGGACAAGCCACATGAGTGCCCAGTGTGCACTCAGTATTTCAAGGTAAAACTTATGTTTATGTAATTGTAGTTGTGAAATGGCGGGGGTGGTTTTGTAGTCGTCATTTGCAGCATGACTTGTTCAAGTCTGAATGTAAGCTGATTATGAGTCTAAAATCTTAACACCTTAGTTTACATAAGGCAAATAAGTGTCTAACCTGTCCATGCTGGATAAGTTACATAGAATAGCAAAATTTTAGAGATGATTGGGTGAGGGCTTCATCAAATTTCCTTTTGTTTTTGACAGCTAGAGGTCGTTGGCCCTGGAGGACCTCCGGACGGTCATGGTGACAGTGATGATGAGCATCATCATTAAACTCATCAGTTGATTTAGTCGGATTGAAGTGAAGTTTGATTTCAAGCTTTTTAGTTTACATTCTTAAGTCTGTTTTTGTGGGTTGTATAAAACTTTGGCCGCAGCCATCACTCTGTTTTTGTTGGTTGTTGACCGAAGACATATGTACAAGGTCATTTCTACCTTGCATAAATATTTTTTTTCCAAAATCCTGAGAAAAATCAACAAATTTTTTGATCTCATTTCACAGAGGGCCTCCAGATGATCAATATATACCAAGAGAGCTCTACATGACCAATTTTTTTATATGTTTACCTGAGGCTGATACCATACATGCCTTTACAAAACTGTATACATGTCCCTGAAAGTGACTTGTGAGTTTCCATCTGCTGCTAATGTTATTTGCACGATTGAATATGTTTTTTGTTCCAATTTGACAGGTTCTTTTCAGGGTTACAATTACAAGTCTGGCAAGCTTCGCCACAGAACTCCAGGAGCCTAAGAACAGTTTTTCTAATGGTAATTCGGTTACTACATTCATTGTAGAGTGTTGGATGAAGATGAAACCGAACCTACTAATTCATCCATATTGTATGGGAGTCACTCAAGTGGCTAGTCGAGATGCATATTTCACTAAATTCAACATCCCCTCTTTGCATACACACAACTCAAATACAAGAAACATATGACTGACTAGTGACTAGCTTTCTCCACTTCTCTATAAAACAAAGAAGTGGATACAACACTTGCAACTTCAGTTGCATGATACCAACATCATGCACGCACAATGTACCACACAAATTCAAAGACAACATAGTAACAACAAACACAACAACAACAAACACACTCAGAGCGAATCCCAAGCGCTCCATTATTCATATCCATGCCATGCAATGCCATCTAGTATTTTGTTGTCCCACCAGTTCCAGTGGTGGTTGTGGTGGTGGAAGTAGTCTTCTTCTCAGCCTCCTCACCAGTCCCACCCATTCCTAAAGTATGTTTCACAGCATCCGCCGCTCCTTGCGCCATGCTCTTCACTTGCTCCCCAGTTGCCTGCATGATCCCACCAGTCTTATCTTTTCCAGCCTCTGCACTTTCCTTAGTGTACTGTGCAGCATCTGACGCTTTCTGCTTTGTGTAATCAGCAGCTTGAGATGCTTTGTCCTTTGCCTCCCCTGCCTTTTCAGACATGTAGCTACCAGTGTCATCCTTGGACTGACGAGTCTTGTCTCCAGTCATGTGTGCCGCTCCGGCTGTCTTGTCCTTGGCTGCTTGGGCTGTTTCACAGGTCTTGTCCTTGGCTGCCTGAGCCTTGTCTTTCACTGTGTCCGCCATTTGCCTTGTCTTTTCCTATACACATCAATACGCAGCAAACTCATTATCCTCAAAAAACTACATATCAAACTGAAACTGATTTGTACTCAAAATACTTGGAGTGATCGTTAGACTAGTACTCTTTTACAAATTAAAAATGCAAGTAATACCTCGGTCTGGCCTTTGGTCTCTCCGGCTCTGTAGGTCTGTTGATGACTCTGGTTGGATGCCATTGATGAGAATGTAAGTATCTTTTGCTTGAATAGTATCTGATGCTCTTATGTAACAAAAGCTTTTGTCGGTTGTAGTAAGAGTTTTGCTTCACTAGATGTGTTTTGAAGAGCATCTAGCTGATGGAATATATAGAGACTGATGGTTGAAGGAGAGGTGACGCGTGTAATGGGTGTTCGACACGTGTACTGGTTGGCGAGCTGCCGCTAGCTCGCTCCATGCAAAGTTAGTACGTACGTATATTAAATAGATAAATGTTGCTTGGAGGAGGAGTTTGAGTTGAAGATGATGACCATATCCATATACAAATAAAGCATTGTGAAAGAAGAGAGTCACGTACGTGGCTACTTCATGCCATGTGATTCGATGACAACATTGGTGGATGTGTTGTAGTGTTTTCTTAAAATTATCACTACTAACTAAACTGGTGACATATTATAATCAATCAATCATATGCATTATTTCTGATTTGTGTCAAACATAACATGATACAAATGTTGTATTATGTGCCAAATGTGTCATCATAAACATCTAACTACCCATTTTCTAGTTTTGGGAATAATCTCTTGCCGTAGCTGAAAGAGTCAATAATGGGTGTCATGAAAGCACATTGTAGTGACCAGTTTCCAGTGTTTCTTGAAACAAATTTGATATCTTTAGGAACTAAGAGATGTTCCTAGAGCCTAATTTTGGAACGCCATTTGCTAGTGGTAGACTCAAGTTTTCAACAGTTCTAAAAGTTTTTGGCACCATCTTGTCGACATATAAGGTTCCAGCCAGATGATCACATTCATGTTGCAGAATTCGAGCCTGCCAGCCTCTTGCGTCTACTTTGATTGGCTGACCAAATCGATCCAAGCCAGTGACTTCTACTTCTAAGTGTCGCTCAACGACTGCTCTGTACCCATCAACACTGCAATTTTTGAAAGCACGTATCTTATATTTGTGCTTTGTATCTGAAAATGCAACCAAATGAAATAGAACTTTTGAGCAGTGATGTATGAAAGGAGAAAATTGAGTATTCTCTTTTTACCTTAAGCATCCTTCGAAAAAGAGAGCTGATTTGTTTCCTTTCTTCTTGAGCTTTGGGTTCAGGATCACCTGGCTCACAGAAACTGAAATTCTTGTATCATAAAGTAAACAATGGCAGTAGAGAAAAAAGTGAAGCACGTGTAAACAACTGTTTAACATACCAGAAGGTCGAATTGGCGCCTATCTTGTGCTATTAATTCTTCCTTTAAAGCATAGCTTATGTACTCTTTTGTGTCTTCTAATACAATGATCTGCAGAAATGAAAGATAATATCTTCAAATTATTACCAGAAATATACATATCAAACATACATCCAAGCTTCACATGCACAAAATGCAGATCAAGTTAAGTTACTGATATTAGGTTTTTATTCGAGCCTTTGAGATATTAGGTTGACGATTGCATAAGCATTATGAGTAGGTGCTAGATTGCCGTTTCATAGTGCAAACTGTACATTGGCCAAGGCTTGAGAAGCACCTGCTTATCTATATAACATCTTTTCATAGCATTTCATTCCTATTTCCCAAATGACACTACCCGAGCAAAAGGTTAAATATGCTCTCTTTTCTCCGTTTCTAGTCTCTTCACCATTCTGAAGCATTTTCTTCTTCAGCAGAACACTCACATTCTTTGCTGGATAAAAAATCACAAATTTGACCAAATGGAAGATATAACACTTATGTCTTGTTCTAACATCTTTTTGTTGAACCCAAATCAACCAGCTCGTATCACAGATTTTAGCACTATGAATACACAACTCAACATGACACTAACATCTCAAAATTCCGATAGACAATATACAAAAAAGTAGTTTTACTCTAATCATTTTTTGTAAAAACGGTATCAGTTCGACTCATTTATTTGATCACTAGGCTGAAGGGCTCTACTGTTAGCCAATGTCATCCATCACTCACTAATCTCATTTTTCAAAAGAAAAAAAGCACAAGCTTTAAACACAGACCTGGAGAGGAACTCCAATCTGGGGAGCAGCAAGTCCAACACCAGGAGCATTTCTCATCACCTTAACCATATCATCAATTATCTTCTGAACCCGATCCGACCCGATTTCCTCAACTTTCACTTCCTGCGCCGCCTCGTGCAACACCGGGTCACCCGCCTTTACAACATCCAGAAACTTCTCTTTCTGCTTCTTCTTCTCTCCCATTCCTAACAGCCATCCTGCTCTGCGGACCAGCAACGACGGTCGTGACGGCGACACGTATGCTCTTCTCTGGGCATTGAAGCGGGTCGGATCCTGTGGTGAATGTTTGAAAATGGGTGACTGGGTCCGGGAGTTGAGAGCGAGTAAGGGGAGTGGGTGAAGCAGTCGATGTGAAAATCGATGTATGGATTCCATCGCGTTGGTAGCTTCTGGTCGGAGATGGAGAGCTTCGTCGGAGAGTAGGATTGGTTTGCATTGGGCCTGGGCTATCTATCGGGTTATGTTTAGCACTTTTTGGGCCGACGTTAGGAATCCGGCCCAATTTTATTACCTTGATCATTTGGAATAAGACTACAACTGGCATTTCAATCGAATAAAACTACGCCGTTTATGAATTATATTAAGCGTAGCTGAACACGTAAGCCTAGTATTCATGCACAAATATAAAACTCATGCATGCGGACATTACTAGTAAACAAGATTCTTAGTTTAGGTCTGTCTAGTCACACTTAAGCTATAGTATTGTCGCGTCAAAACTGGCGTCTAGTTTGGCAGATAACTTAACTGCTTACAAATTTAGTGTTGAAAGTGGGTCCAAATGTGTCACTGTACATGAGATATTCAGCTGATTAGTAAATTAATCAGATTTTTCAAACTCAATCTTTTGCTTGAGAAGTGTTCATTCTTGATTTTCAAATGTACAGATCATGTAAAAGATAAACTCAAATTATGCTTAAGTGTCCCATTTCGCAATCACAAATCCTAGAAAAGTCCAACGTCCATTTTGACATCCCTGAGTTTCTCTATAAGTACCAATCAACAAATATCAGACATCCAAACTACCATAACACATCTCATCACAAAAGCTCAGCTCTGTATCATTCATTCTTTTTGTGATTTTTTGTCTAGCCATGAATCGAAACATCCCTATTTCTGTTTGCTTTTCGAAGCACAATGAGCATGTTGCGGAACAAGTAGTGTTTGAGGAGAAGATGGAGAAGCCAGCTGCTAAACTAACAAGGACACTAGAGAGGAAGAGTACTGATGAGATTAACAAAAGTGCAGATGAGTTCATCAAAAAGTTTCGACACCAGTTGCTGCTACAAGGCTTAAATCTATTGAGAGTTTTGAAGAGATGCTGCAAAGAGGAACTTAGGATAGCATATAGGAAGTATGAATAAGGGTCTTACTGATGTTGATGTATTTTTAAGGATATCATGCAAGGGATGCCAATGTACTCCAGCCTGTCTCGGGCGAATATTTTTCATATGAATAATAAAATTGGTAAATGATGAATTGTTGAATGAGACTACCTGTCAATTTATGTTCAAATTTGAGATTTCAAAGCAAGAGGGAATAGCGACAAGTGCATACCTGGTTTTACAGTGAACACTCCTGATGATAACTTGTTCCATCCCATGCCTAAAAATGTCTGATTTCACATAGACTCTGCCTGAGTGCCTGAAATGTTATTTGACAAGGGGGAGATATAACGAAGTAGCTAGTGCAGAGACTGATTTGGCTCAATAATAATGGCCAAAGCAAAACTAGTTTTTTCAATCGCTTTCCCATTCTGTCTCTTCAGGTTTCCGTTGGACATACGCCTTTTTTCCTCTCATCACACTAGCCATTTCTACAATTGTGCACGAGCTGCTCCGTTCCATTTTCTCTGACAGTATGCAAACTTCGTTCATTAGTCCAAATCCTACGAGTTTGTTTCTCACCATCTCCACAGTATTGTGATAGGGTGGTATTCCTTCATCAATCATCATTTCAAAGTACTTGCACACATCTTCAACCTTTCCTTTTTTTCGACATAGCCCATGAACCATCACGGAGTAAGTAGAAGCTGATGGATAAAACCCTTTGTCTCCCATATGCTGCCAAAGTGCCTCCATCCTGTCGAATCTTCCCACGCTTATTAAAAGTTTTAGAACCATGTTATAGGCATGTCTATCAACAACGCAGCTATCTTTCTCCATCAAAGAAACCAATTTGAGAGCCTTATTCACTTCCGAATGATCGCAGTGATAAGCCAAAATGGTTTTATAACTCCACATATCAGGGTTGACACCCATCTCAGTCATCTCCGCCATAAGCTGATAAGCCTCATCCACTCTTGCATCAGCACATAGTTTCTTAATAACATAATTGTAGGTAAATACATTAGGTGCCAACTCATATCTCTTCATCCTATCCAACATCCTAAACGCTGAATGAAGATCATCCGCCTCACATGAAGCACGAATAAACGTTGCATAAGTGCAAGCATCCGGCTCCAATCCCTTCTCACCCATCTCGTTAAACAATTTATACGCCTCATCCCTCTCCCCACCTTTGCACATAGCCTCAAATAAACTATTATAAGCAGGCACATCAACCAAACACCCTCTTTCAATCATTTCATCAAACATCTTCCGTGCATTTTCCGAATCTTTAATATCTCCAAACCCCCTTATCAAAATACTGTAAGTTTTCACACTAGGATCAAACTCTACCTTCACTTCATCAAAAAAACGCTTAGCTTCCTTAGCATGCTTTCTTTTACACAGTGCATACAACAACTGATCAAGATCATTACAACTCGGTTGGACGCCAAATTCCGCCATCCTACCAAAACTCCTAATCGCATCATTAGGCAAATTGGCTCTACTATACGACCAAAACACAATCCAAAACATCTTCTGGCAAATCTCACAGCTCCCAGAATCTCTAATCTGTATCAAAAAATCCCATAAAAACGGAAACTGCTTACTACTCCCCAACACATCAATCAAAATATGGTAGCTTTCAGAGCTGGGTCGGAAATGTGGCAACTTTACAGTCCAATTAAAGAACCTATGAGCAGAAAAGCCTAGATTTTTGCATCGTTTTAGGACTTGTTCGACCAAATTGGGAGAGATTACCGACGAAAACGGACCTAGAGATGACTCCAGATCGTGACTTGGGTGGCGATAATCACTTAACAAACGAGAGATCTCGTTGACAACGTGGTCCGATTCCGGTGGAATTGCGTTAGTGCTGAAACGAATCAGTTGGGATCGGAAGGATTTCAAACGAGCCAACGACCTAACCGCCATTGTCCCTAACTGTGATTTCAACTGCGTGGCGTTTGATATTTACACTACAAAATAATTGCATTATTAATATCAATAATCAGATTAGATTAATAGGTGATTGAAATTAAAATTAATTTTTATATGATAAATAATTATAATATTAATATTTATCAATTGAGATTGACGGTTATTTGAATCAAATTTCATCTATTAATTTTTTAGTATTCAATGATCGATATCCTATTTTAAGGAGTAGGGTTCGGTTCCTTTGCGACCCCTTGCATTTGTGCAAATTGACCGACTTCTATTTTGCACGTTTGACTTAAACTATATGCACATTTCATTTGCATATATGCATTTAGCTAAACGACAAAAACGTGACAAAAATATAAAGTGCAAATCTGCAACTGTTGGATCAATTGATCCAACAGTGTCATATGGGGGTCGCACGGATCGCACGGATCGCACAGATTTGAGGGGTCGTAAGAGTATTACATTTATTTATCCATCCTTGTACAACCTTACCATCATAAATTATTAAATTGAGTTTATATCCAAGTAAAATGAATAAAATTTAAACTTAATTAAGTATAAACTAAAATTAAAATGAATTAATGAAGAGGTGGGGATTGATTCCTAAACTAAACCCTAAATTGAATGATAAACCCTAGAGCCATTCTTCTGGGGTTAGTCTTATCTTCAATACCAAAACCCTAAGCGTCTCTCCATCTTCACTGACCACCGACGCCACGCGACTCCACTCCACGCGCCTCTCTCCATTTCTTAGGTTTCCCTTTACGCCGTGTTTTTAATTTTGGTGGAAATTTGCGTGAATCTGATTTTCATTTTGATATTTAGAGGAAGGTATTGAAGCCGGAGTGTGTTTGGGAATGGATATTGTTGAATCGGTGACTAGTCTTCCGGTGCAAAATCCATCTTGTGAAGAGTTTTCGTCTGCTGATTTGATATGGAGTAAGTGTGGAAGTACTGAGAATCAAGATGAGGTAGCGCTTATACCGTATTCGCGAGTTGATGACTTTATTATGGGTGAAAGCTCCAATGTTGTTTGTCCTACAAGATTTCATATTGAAAGGGGCCGAAAGAGGTTGCCAGGGAGCTTGAAGGAGTATAAAACTGATGAGTTTTTGGAATATAGAATGTAAGTTACTCTCAGTATGTGCTGAATGTTTCTCCTAATTCTTTTTTTGTATGACAAGATGAATATTTTTCGTTGGTGTTTCATTCTGCTTGAAGCAGTATACACAGCATCTGTGAATAGCTTGGTAATCAATTAAGTTGTTTAGTTCTTTTAACACTCCAGTGTTTAATATCTGGGAGACTCGTAGTAATTTTCCTGCTCCCATTAGAATTTGGTTCAATTTATTGTCTTGGGTTATGCCGTTATGGTACATATAAGTAATCAACGGAGATTGAAAGCTCGGTTTTTTTATTTGTTGTACTGAGCATATCTGTTATTTTGGCATTTTACCAGTAAACATATACCTTATTCTTGTATAGCTTCACCCTCATTTCTTTATGATATATGTGAAGGTATTGGTGTTCATTTGGTCCTGAAGACTACGGGGAAGGTGGAGGTATATTACCAAGTAGAAGGTATCGACTGAATACCAGAAATCGTGCTGCAAGGCCCCAGTCTATGCGAGGCTGCACATGTCATTTCATAGTAAAGCGACTGTATGCACGTCCATCTCTTGCCTTGCTTATATACAATGAAAGACGTCATGTAAACAAGTCTGGATATGTTTGCCACGGCCCACTTGATAGAGATGCCATTGGCCCTGGTGCGAAGACAGTTCCATATGTTGGTAATGATATTCAGCAACAGACAATGTCAATGATCTACCTGGGTATTGCGGAGGAAAATGTGTTGCAGAAACATATAGAGGGGATTCAGAGGTATTGTGGCGCTAATTCAAAGACCAGTAGCCTTGCATCTCAGTATGTGCATAAACTTGAGATGATAATTCGACGGTCTACGCATGAGTTGGATTTGGATGACCAGGCCAGCATCCGAATGTGGGCTGAACGCAACAAAAAATCAATATTCTTCCATCAGGAATCTTCAGAGACCGATGCTTTCATTTTAGGTATCCAAACAGAATGGCAATTGCAGCAAATGATTAGGTTCGGCCATCGCAGTCTAATAGCTCAGGACTCAACTTTTGGCATAAAGAGGCTTAAAGTAAACATACTTTCATTAGTTTTTCCAATTCTTCCTCCCTTAATTTATATATTTGTATGCTATCAAATTCTAATCTACTTTTCCACCAGTATCCATTGTGTACACTACTCGTGTTCGACTCAAGGCAGCATGCTCTCCCTGTGGCATGGATCATCACCCGCAGTTCTACCAAGGCAGATGTATCCAAGTGGATGATAGCTCTGGTTGAAAGAGCTCGTGCCATTGACATGGGGTGGAAGGCCAGTGGCTTTCTGGTTGATGATGCTGCTGCAGAAATTGATCCTATAAGGTATTACGAGTTCCTAAACCATTGCAATTTTTTGTAATTTTTCCAGGTGCAATTAGTTTTTTTGTTTTGATAATGCTAGGGAAGTTTTTGGTTGCCCTGTCATGTTCTCCTTATGGCGCATTCGGAGATCTTGGTTGAGGAATGTTGTTAAAAAGTGTAGCGATATTGAGATTCAGCGGGAATTGTTTAAACGCTTGGGGGAGATCGTGTACAGCATCTGGAGCGGGGTCGATTCTTCAGCCGCTTTAGAAGAGTTTGTTCAAGACTTTGCCAATCAAACTGCATTTATGGAATACTTCAAGACTTTTTGGGTGCCAAAAATTGGTAAGACTGATTTCTAAAAGATCAGTTGGTTTCTACTTTCCATGCTTTAATCCTCTCATAAAGATTTTTATGCTTAGGAATGTGGCTTGAATCAATGAAGTCTTTACCCCTCGGTAGTCAAGAGGCTTCTGGTGCTATAGAAGCCTATCATGTGAAGCTGAAATTGAAGTTGTTTGACGATTCTCACCTTGGCGCACTCCAAAGGGTGGATTGGTTAGTGCACAAGCTGACAACTGAACTGCACTCAAGCTATTGGCTTGATCGATATGCTGATGAGAGTGATTCCTTTCGAAATGTCAAAGAGGAATACATTGCTTCTACATCATGGCACAGAGCTCTTCAAATTCCAGATGACAATGTTAGCTTTGAAGACAGAAACTGTCTTGTTGCAAAGGTCATTAGCCTGAAGGACAACACTATAACTCGCACCGTCTCAAATCCTGGTTCAGAATTTGCCTTCTGCAACTGTGATTGGTCCTTGCATGGTAATTTCTGTAAGCATGTAATCAAAGTCAATATGATATGCGAGAGTCGGAAAGATTATCAGCCTTCAATGTCATTTCAGTCCTTCAGAGAGATCCTAACTAATTTATGGCAACTGCCTATGGATGACTCAGTTGCCTTGGATCAGGCAGTTGCATGGAGCCATCAGATGCTTGATCAGATTCAAACCCTTGTCGAGCTTAATAGTGCCAACGACATCGGCAGTATAGTAAACAACCTGTCGGTAAAATGGGCTTCAAAGAAAGGACGTACTTTAGTGGGCATTCCTTCATCCTCTCTAAGGAGTAAGTGTAAAAGTCTTGCCGGTTAAAAGAAGCCGCAAACGCAAAAGATTATCACAGTTAAGGTAGACATTTCTAGAAGGATGTCTTTGTGTCAACGTTGTGCCCTCTTGGAAGAGGAGGGATGACTCAAAATTACATCCACTTGATATTTGCTCTTGGCTGCAAGTTATTTATAAGTGTAAGTTTTCAGGTCAGCATATTAGCTTTTTTAGGCAGATTG
Organism: Sedum album; assembly: GCA_006409495.1. Lineage (NCBI taxonomy): Eukaryota > Viridiplantae > Streptophyta > Magnoliopsida > Saxifragales > Crassulaceae > Sedum > Sedum album. The sequence continues at coordinate 104,956 of QZGG01000585.1, read as the reverse complement.
GGAAGAATTTCATCAATGCCAGAAACATGTTTGACAATTAATGTGTCAGACTGGCAAAACTCATGTAAGTAGTTTATAGGTGTACAGGTTTAGCAAGAAATAAAAGGAAATCCCAACTTCCAGCATTTTTAATTTTGCTTGCAACTTTACAAATGAATGTGTTGCATTTGAGTCTGACCCAAAGGGAGATTCTGACTTTAGATACATTGTTCTATTTCAGGTAGTAAATATTTGAACTTTCACCCTTTCGTGCTGAGGACCTGAGGTCTTTCTCTGCAACTGAACCAAATGAGCCAGATACATAAAGAAGGATATGAAGCCAAGGACTTCAATCCAAAAGTGGGTCCAAAATTTAAACACAGCCACTAAGCATTGTGGCAATCTCACCCTATCTGCACTCCAACCACAAGTCACAACTTTGTTCACATTTCATATTCTCTAATTCGGTTGCCTACACAGATCACTTATCAAAATCAATCTTCATATTTTGCAGAGTAAACAAGTCTGAAGGGTGAGTACACAATGGCTTCATGCTTAAATTCCAGTATACTGTCATGCAGCTTTTGCCATATCAAACTCAAATGGTCTTAACCAAAAGCTCGGCCTGAAGTCAACCCAAGCTAATTTCCAGTGATCAAAGCTCAGGTGGCTGAAGACAAGGTTTCCCAAGTGAGGAAAGCTGCATTCGCTATCTTGGCAGCCCACTATCCTCTCTACCTCTGGTTGTTGCCTCATCTGCCAATGCAGGAATCATTGATGACTATCTGGAGATCAGCAAAGCCAACAAGGTTCATTTCATTCCCAGTTTGTCTCGAAGCAATTTACTTTGATGCTCATTATTTGACTGAGTTGTGAATATTGCAGGAATGAATGACAAGAAGAGATTGGCAACCAGTGGTGCCAACTTTGCCAGGGCTTACACTGTGCAGTTGTACCTGTAAATTTCCATACAACTTCACTGGCTGCCAGGATCTTGCCAAGACAAAGGTGAATATACTACAAGTCATAATATGGCATCCTTTCCCTCACAATTATGGAACTGTTCTTGTTTTTGGGTAAAACAAGCAAATACTTATGATTTTACTCTGGTTTGGTCGTGCAGAAAGTACCATTCCTATCTGAAGACATTTGATTTGGAGTGTCAAGGGAAAGATAAGTACAAATGTGGCTCTAATGTGTTCTGGAAGTGTTTTTTCTCTCTCCAGAAACCCCAATTTACATTCACCCCAAACTCCCAACTTCAGTCGTGCAGTTTTAGATCTGGGTGGGAGGACGGCCTCCTCGGAGGTGGCTGTTCCTCCTCCGCCCCCCGCTTTCTTTTCTGTTCCCTTTCGTTTTCCTTTCGTTTTTCCTTTCGCTTTCCCTTTCGTAAGCTCCGGCGGGAGGCTAGCTTCCGTCCGGGTTATCTCTAGGTTTTTCCTAGCTTTCCTCCCCATCGTTTTCATGCCGTTGGTGGTTTTCCTCCCCATCGGTTTTCATGCCGTTGGTGGTTTTCCTCCCGGTGCAGGCTCGGGGTTTCCTTGGAGTGGATGTCAAATATGGAGAGGTAAGCGCTTTGGAGGAGGCGTTCGGTGGGCCGGGACTGTCAGCAGTCGCCGATCTAGACGGGATAGCAATTTCAACGGATCTGGGCGCTGCGGATGAGGGGAGGCGGATGGCGGCGTTGCAGTTGATGCGTTGGAGGTGCTAGGGTTTGTTGTTGGGCTGTCTCCAAAATGGGCCTGCAGGGATTGGTTGGATGGGCTGCGGAAGTGGGCTGAATTGTTCCGTCACCTTCATGCTTATATCTCAAAGTGTGTTCTTCTCTCCATTGGCTGAGTGTTGCTGTTAATGTTCTCTTGGGATGAGCTTGATATCATGTTGCTCTCTCGGTGGTTGGTGCCTTGTTTGGCCTGTGCTTTAATTAGTTTCTTATGTACTTGATATGAACAATCGATGTGTAATCTCGATGTATCTTGTGCAAGTTGTAATTCACCATCAAAAAAAAAAAAAAATGTGTTCTGGAAGTGGTCAGAAAAGTGATAGTTTACCTGTGTCACAGTGGAAGTCATTTAAGATTATGATATCTACACAAATTTGTATCTAATTTGCACTTCCAAAAATATGAGTTTCTTTTGTGCTCATCTCAAATCTTTAATCACCCCTCGCTATGTCTGGAGCCAAATTTGCCAGGAACCCACAAAAATGAAACATGCACGAGGGTTTTGAATATATTCATCAAGCAAACTGTAATTCATATTACAACAAAAGTAATTTTCTAAGAAACTGTAACTACTGACGGATACAACGTGGTATTGAAATTTACCCGGGCTTGGATTATGCAGTGAAGATAAGACAATGAAACGCAATCTGTATACTAATTGAATAATACGTTCTCAGAAGTCATTTGGAGGCTTGAGCCTGACCAGTCTTTTGATCCGGTCTTTCTCTGTGTTTTCCAGCAACCCCTGCAGAGTGTGTTGTAAACAGAATCAAGGATCACGAAGTAACTCTTAATATAGGAAACATGATACACGATCATAAATGACTGGTGGTGCTATTGTAGCTCAAAATACACTTTTTAACTTTTACCTTCCAAACAATCTCGTCCAAACACAAACATATCTTCCCATACTTATCCAGAAAAAGACGTTCAGTAGGAGGCTTTCCACACACATCTCTGATGGCATGGGTAATCACATAAATAACTTCTGACACTAAACCAATATAAAGTTAATAACACTTTTCAGAGAACACTTCTATCGGTAGAAGTAGCATAACCTAACTGAATAACAAACTGTTTAAGACTTTAAGTACCTATATTGTTTAAGAATCAAAATTAATAGCAGCTAACAGTTATATTAGCCTGAAAAGGCACCGAAGTCATTAGCATACAACAACTACAGTCTACATCCACCTAATAAATGATTGTGCATGAGAATAAGTACTTTTGGATAAAATTTACTCTTGTGTGAAAAAGTAAATACGGAAGCAGGTTCATTTATTGTGCACATACATGTCAGTTCATCATATTCATCTTTGCCAACAACATAGAGACTGACATCTCCAAGAACTGTGTAGACGATATATACTGACCTGGCACACCAAAAGAAAATATGTAATTAAACTCGAACATAAAGCATGTTTGCCAACAAAGAACGATGCACATATGTTTTGGCAATAATAATTAAGAAAAATTGGACTAGTGGCACAACATGAGATGGCACATACTTATGGCTTGCAACCAAGAGTTCCTCATTCTTTACACCCTTAAGATTATCTGCTCCCAATTTAACTAAAAAAGACCTCCAATGTAAACGCTCCTCAGCTGGAACTCCATTAAATCTGCAAATAACAAATGTTGGTTCAGTAATTCAATCGCAGATACCTTTTTCCTAACAATCACCAGTCTCTACAAAGATACCCTTATTCAGCATCAACGCATTCAAAAAGTTTCACACGCATTCTAAAACAAAATCCACACGTATGGTCCTTTATTTCCTATCTAAGATATTTTTCCGTGCTAATTAAGACAACAGTAACATACATCCACGCAAACAAACCCATCTCAATAATTCTCCAAACTATCAATAGAATCAAGTACTCAATTCTCCATCTAACAATACGAATAAATCATTAACCTTCTCAACTCAACCAGTGCTCAGTATTTAAAAATAAAAAAGTGATCTTTCCGTAAGATTCAATCAACTGAGACTCGGATCAGCATCCAACAAAATTTCAATGACTAAAAAACCTAAACATGCATACAATCAAAAACCTAATAGATCACGAAATCTAAAACCATTTGGATCAAATTGAGGTGCCGAGAGATTACCGCTCGACAAGAATGTTGCCTTCGGAGTTGGTGATGAGGACGCAGAGCAGCATCTCTCTCTCTCTTCTCTCCTCTCGCCGGCTTCCGATCACAACTCTGGTCTCTCTCCCTCACCAAATCCACTCCAACAATTTCTTCATAATTACTTTTCAGCCCCTCTACTTTTCATTCGTCCAATTCGTTGGTCTTCGTTTCGATAAAATAACGGAGAGCAGTCTTTGGATGGATAGACTGCCACGTGGAAGTAGGGCGTCCATTCGACCGTCGATCACGAACCATATCCGTTTATTTTTATCCATATTAAATTACTTTAATTTCGAAAAAAGCAATTTCTGAATAAATTACTATTTAACTTTAATTTCGTGTTCCTCGTATATATCCACACGTGGCTTTCATACGACTCTAGAAGTTCGGGTACAGCACCGGTCAGAACCCAATTTAACCGACAAATTACAGCCGTCCATTTACATCATACGTAAATCGTGTGGCGATGATTCTCACCCTTGGCCGTCATTTTATCAAAACCCATGTAATATTAAACGAATAAAACAAAAAAGACCAAACCAGTTCGAAGAGAGAGAAACAGAGCGTTCTGCTGCTGCTGCTGCTGCTGCAAATTTGGTTTGCTGGTAAAGTTTTGATCTTTTTCAATTTTCTCAACTAATTTTTGTATGCTGAATTTGAATTTGAAGCTGTGTGTGTTTCTAATTGATGTTGTTGGTGTAGGCGAGAGTGAAACTAAGGAATTGTTGCTGTGCTGAGGATGTCGAGTGGTGAAGAAGTTGTCTCTGTCGAGCTGCCGGCTCCTCCTGCTTGGAAGAAACTGGTATGACTCTGCCTCTCTTCTCTTTCTTTGTTTTGATTTCTGTGTTAATTGTTAGGTGCCTTATTTGTGTATTATGATTTTGTGTCTGGTGGGGTTGTTTGAGTAATTTTGAATTTAGGGTTAGTTCTGTTTTTTTAGTTTTGGAAGTGTTTTGTTGAATTGGGTGTTCTTTGAGTTTGAATTTAGGGTTTATGACGTGGGATGAGATTACTCTGAAGGGGGACTGTAATTAGGGTGTAGCTAGCTGAATTTGGGATTTTTTGTTTCTGAAAGTTAGGGCTTTTTATAGAATTGGGGTTTTAGGTTTTGTGCGGAGGTTAGTTGTAGCTCTCTTCGAGTCTCGAGAGTAAAAGCGACTCAAGGTGTTTCAGGATAGTGGTGGTTGGAAATGTGACCGACCTTAGATTTTAACATGTTGGTTTCGATAGTTTTCAATGAGTTTTGTTCTTTAAGTACTAAGTGCTGATTTCGCAATGTTGGGGAATTTGAATCTACTATGGGAATTGGTTGTTGGATGCATTGAATTGAGCATTCTACGAGAACCTCAAGTATGCATTTAGATTTGTCCGTGTGATGTTTTGACAATTACAATTACCTTGAGCTGAAATCATTGGGTATTTTTCTGATTAATCTGAAGTATCGTCACATTCTACATCTTACTGTTACGTGTTTGTAGTTTCTTCCAAAGTCAGGGGGAACGCCAAAGAAGAGTGAGATAATGTTCATCGCTCCAACAGGGGAGGAGATTAACAATCGGAAACAGCTGGAACAATACTTGAAGTCTCACCCAGGGAATCCCCCTCTGTCACAGTTTGATTGGGGAAATGGTGAGACACCTAGGAGATCATCTAGGATCAGCGAGAAGGTGAAAGCAAGTCCCTCCCCTGAAATTGAACCTGAGAAAAAGCGTACCCGCAAGTCATCTAGTTTTAAGAAAGGTGGCAAGGATGCTGCAGCTGCTACCGAGGACGAAGCTGTAAAGGATAAGAAAGAGGTGGAGAGTTTGGAAAAGGTTGATAATGAAGGTTTGAAAGCGAATGATGGTGCGAAGGAAAATGAAACTACTGGTGAAGAGAAGGTGACTCAGGCCGATGAGAAAAGTTCAGATGTGAAAATGGAAGAAGCTGGTCAAGCGGAGTCCAAGGTGGCTGATGCTGAAGAAAATGAAAGCAACGGTAATTTCAAAAATGAAGATACCAAGATAACCAGTGCTGAAGAAACCCTGGGTGAGGAGGTTAAAGCGGCAGTGGAGAACAAGATGATCAATGCTGAAGAAAACAAGGGTGAGAAAGACACTGATGTGCAAGTGGAGATCAAGATAACAGACGGCGAAGGTGATCCGGGGGTTGAGAAAACTGAAAAGCAAGAAGAGACAAAAATGACTGATACGGAGGAACCTAAGGAGTCTGAAAAGATAGTGGAGACTAATGATGCAGTTTCTGAGAAAACTGATGTCATGAAAATCAAAGAAGGAAATGACTCTAAACTCGCAGAAGACCCTAACTCAAAAGGATCTGCAGATATCACAATTGACACTACTGATAAAGAGAAGGTGACTGGTGGAGCACCAACAACTGGAGGAGAAGCAAAAGTGGAGCACAAAGAAAATGGCAATCAGTCTGAAAAGGTGCAAGCTGAAGACTCAAATGGTCCAGCTGATGCAGTGCCACCCACAACTGAGACTAAAGACGGTAATGAAAAATCAGCAAGTGCAGATGAAGGCAAGAAGCCAGCAGAGAATGGAAAGTTCAATAACCAAATGGGTCTTGCCAATCCGCAGCCAGCACCTTCATCCGTCAACTGTTAAGGAGTCGCTCTGACTTATCCAACATGTGTTATTTACCTTATTGTAGGGCTGCTCCATTTACTGTTGTCCATGTTAGATATAATTTGTCAGTTGGGCAGTCAGAACTAATGAGTTGCTGCTTGTTCGACTAGAAACAGTACTTACCTTTCACGTACATCCAGGACTATGTTGTCTAAGCCTGATGATACATATATATGTAATGGTTGTATTTGAATACTTTGTAGCATGTCATACATTATTTCATTGCATTCAGGTCAAGTAAAGGACTTGAATGCAATGGTCTAATACTCTCATCAGCTCGCTTCAGTTGATGCTTATTAATATCTTTCAGGCAAAAGTACTGAACTGTTTTTCTTCTCCTACAGGATGCTCGAGGAAACATTGTGATGCAAGCCAAGAAAGGTATGTCCATATGAATTGTGCTCTTGGTAGGTATCAAAATGCAGAAAGGCATACTTTAGGAGAAAGGCAAGATACTTAGAAAAGGAAGCAAGTATCTGATTCTGATGCACGCAGGACCTTGCAGATTAGTCTTGCTACTCTCATTTTATGTACATATGAGGTAAAGAATCTTACTAGTCATTATAATATATTAATCTGTAGCATGCCAGGATCAGAAGTATTGGATCAAGTATGTTGCTGCTGGTGATATTCCTTTGCGAGCATCTATTGATTTGTGAAGTTGCCTTAAATTGTCAGATGACTTGCATGTTGTCTTTTTCATCGTAATACCTTATTCACTACTATAAGAGTCGTGCTAGTGCATTGTTAATCCACCTCCAAACTGATGGGTTTCTCTTCTTTCTTCTTCTTTTGCTTACTTTTATCGACAGCCTTGTTTCTTAATGGTATGATACATTTAATCTTCGACATTATATTTAGGAGAGTTTTATGTTTGGAATGTATTTCTGAGCATGCTGGCTTGATGTTTTGCAGTTTCGGGGTTCACAGGGACATATGGAGTAAACTATGGAAGAATATCGGATAATCTTCCACCACCAGGAAGCGTAGTGACTCTTCTCAAAGCAGCCAAAATAAAGAACGTAAGAATATACGACGCTGACCATGATGTTCTAACAGCCTTCAAAGGTTCAGACATAGAAATCACTGTTGGACTTGGGAATGAGTTTTTGAAAGACATTAGTTTGAGTGAAGATCGTGCAATGACATGGGTGAAAGAAAATGTTGAGGCTTTCCTTCCTGGAACTAAAATTAGAGGCATTGCCTGTGGAAATGAAGTGCTTGGGAATGCTAATACAGAGGTAGCTGAGGTCTTACTCGGCGCTGTTAAAAATGTTTACTCCGCACTGGAAAGACTCAACTTGGCCAAAACTGTTGAGGTTAATTCACCTCATTCTGCAGCTGTTTTTGCTTCTTCGTTCCCTCCATCTGCTGGCACTTTTAAAGAAAGTGTCCTTGTCTACATGAAGCCCTTGCTTGAATTCTTCTCGCAAATAAATTCCCCATTCTACATCAATGCCTACCCTTTCCTAGCCTACATCAGTGATCCAGATCATATAGACATAAACTACGCCTTGTTCCAGAAGAACAAAGGAATTACAGATGCCAAGACAAAGCTGCATTATGACAACATGTTTACGGCTCAAATAGACGCTGCATACTTTGCGTTAGAGAGCATTGGGTTTAACAAGACGGAAGTTATCGTGTCTGAGACTGGATGGGCTTCGAAGGGTGATGAAAATGAAGTCGGAGCAAACCTGAAAAACGCAAGGACTTATAACTACAACTTACTGAAATTGATGTTGAAGAAAAAAGGAACTCCATACAGGCCTAAGAAGGTCATGAAAGCATATGTCTTCGCATTATTTAACGAGAACTTGAAGCCAGGGCCGACTTCAGAGAGGAACTTTGGACTTTTTAAGCATGATGGTAGCATTGCTTATGATATTGGGTTTACAGGACTTGTGCCTTCTTCAGCAACATCTGCAAGACTCAACTTTTCAAAGGTTAGATTTCTTTTAAATATTTCGATCTTTCACGAATATTTTTGAAGATGGTAATTCTAACTTGTTTCTTCGTCTGTGATTTTAATGAACAGGTCTCAGGAGTTCCAATGTGGTTGCTGGCTTGGTTTTATGTACTTGTAATTCTGAGTTTTATTATCAACTCATAATTCAGCTGTGGACCTGTCTTGACAGGAACACAGCAGATTCTTTGATACTTTGTAACATTCCAAATGTCTAAACATCTGAATACAAATTATTTGCTTAAACAGAAGCGTGTTTGTAACTTTAACTAGCCTCCAACCGAATACCATAACAATTGATAAAAGTTGTCTGCATGAATAGAGAGCGTATTTTCACTAAGGTTCATAACCATCCAAAGGTGTGGTATTTTCACTAGATTCCACAACAAAATATATAAGAGAGCAACAGCTATTTAGTATCTTACAAGTACACCTAACCCACCCCTTCAGAGTTTTACAATTACTACCCAACTACAATGGTTGTATTCCCCTTGGTTAAAAATGGGAAGAGCTTGAGCTATATGTGCTCTGACGCTGTCATGACTTCCCACTTTACCTTGCAGGCTGCTGATCTGACCCAACAGCAGATGTACTGTCGTGGGTTGCTGAATTCTCAGGTAGTACTTGCACAGTACCCCATTTTCCATCAGATTCCAGCGGCTCCATGACAACAACTCCGCCATCAGAAAATCCCAATGCAAACTGATTTGGTTCGGAAGGGTGAGGCGCAACAACAGTTGGGAATGACTTTACGCTGTAATATGTCACGAGTGGATATCAGATGGATACTAAAATTAACTACAGCATATTTGTTTTTGATGAGGTAGTGGGCAAATTACCTGGGGTTAGCTGATATACAGCCTGTAACGTTGATTAAACACTTCGGTCTCAGCGTAGTGGAGGTCAGAACGGCAACTGTTCCATCATCAAAGCTGGCATAAATTGATTGGCTATCACTTGAGTACACTGCATCTGTAATCTGGATGGTTGCTTCTCGCGGGTACCACTATCAGATAGCAAATCCGATATCAGTCGCACATTCATAAATATGAAACTCGGAAAGTCAAATGAAAATAAAACAGTATCTTGAGATTTTTGTGTGAAATAAAACCTGCTTCAGGCATTCCAATTCTGGTGCTTTATACAATGCTAGTTGGGTTTCATGAACAGCAAGAAAATGCAACTGGTCCTGGTGAAACTGAATACGAGTAGGAGCAAGAGGAGATAAAACTCGTCCAGTAGGGATCTGCAAATGTTTGCTTGCCAACTTTTCCCATGCATCCATGCTCCATACACACACCTAATATGGTACAAAACCAACAATATATTGTCAGACTTCATTCCTCCAGACCACGAGTCGTGAATATCAAAAGAATCAATCATAACATTTTTAACTTCAAGGATTGAGAAGGAGAAGTAAAATAAAGGATAGAAGCATCTACTGGGTTTGGTTTTCCAGACCTGAGCATCAGCTCCAGATGATACAAGGACATTTAAGCTATTCGAAAACGCAAGTCCAGTAACTCGTTTCTCATGACCTTTGAGCTTGCTTTTTACCTAGAAATTTTGATGAATGAGCAACAGCGCGCAAATTAATCTGAGAGGGTGCGCCATTTTGCATTTTGTAAATATTAAATAATTTGTACATGGCTCAAAATAGTCATCGGTCCAAGGCGGTACCTCATCTACCCGAACATTATAAATCTGAACTGAGGCATCTTCCATGCCTATGGCCACAATGTTATTATCCTGAGGGTGGAATGCAAGACATGTAGCCGCGGGTGGTGGAGGCATAAAAGTGGTCATTGTCTGTTCAAAAAAGACAGCAACACTTTGTTAAACAAAACGAATATGAAAAATCATGAAGGCTCCCTATTATCTACTATAGGAGCTGCTGAGAGAAACACAAAACGGAAGAGAGTTCCATGTGGTTACTTTGAATGTCATCATGTTGAACAGTGATATCTTTCCACCAGAGGCCGACATCACATATGAATCATTTTTCGATAAAGCAAAGCAGGGAACTGCATCCTCTAGGTTGGTTTCACTAATCTCATTAGTCATCACTATCCCACTAACAGGTAGCCACAACACAGGCGCCGCACTTGTCGTTGCCTGAAAATCATCAAACAAATTTTAACCGTGAGTAACAAAACAACAGCGCTTGTTAAATCAGACTGCAGTGTCGTAGAACTTTCAATTTGTCCCCTTAACATGCATTAGTGTTGTTGCATTAATATTCTACGCCAAGAAATGGGATCAAATTATCATACAAGACAAGCTTTGAACACATCGATTCACACACCTTAGCTGGTTGGTTTCGGTCACTCCTCTGCCATTTCCAAAGTTTGTGCACTGCATTGTATGTCAATGCTAGTATAGCGCTGCCTGAGTTTGTGTATATCAACCTAATAATCTGAAACAAATAGGAACAGGAAAAATGTCAATTCTATAGCCCATATCACTAAGGACCCACCCACTCATCAGAAGGCTTGTACCTTCACTGCCAACATGGAGTCGGGAAGCTTTAAGGATCGCAATTGAGATGGTTCATTTATTTCCGCTGGCCTCCACGATTTATCTGCATCATCCACAATTCTCCCGCCTAGCAAACTACGACTATCACCATTCTACACAAGAAAGTAGATATCAGGTTTGAGAAAAACAATCAACGATTTTTTGATTTTCGGCATCATACCTGTCCAACTGTGGTGATCATGGGAGAACTTTTGCTGACAATACCTATATTAGTCCCAACAGTTGCAGTAGATGAACCAGCAGGGGTAATAGCTGGGCCCTGCATTGTATATAGATGTAAAGGTATTGACCAAACAACTATATAATAAGCTACGAATTAATCATTTCGTACCTTTGCCGCAGCCACGATAGACTTTGATGTGTCAACAGGGCGAGCTCCGATTGAACGTAAATGTCGAACACCATCAGAATTTGCAAGTATCTTAACGCCATTGTCACTGGTGGAGACAGCTAATAAAATTCCATCTTTACTAAATCGAACGCAGGGAGAAACCTGAGAAATGCAAGTTCAATATCAAGATGCGTTAGGAATGTCAATATCAGTGCACTCCCACATAGAATGCTAATGCTCAATAACTATTACCGGCAATCCTCCCTCTGCATCGAATGTCGTCAGGAGATCAACTTTGTCCATGTCCCAAACCTTGATAACATGTTCGTCACCAGCAGCCAGGAAACGATTCTTAGTTGTATCAAATTGAAGAATCCCGACTGTCCGTTTACTAAGGCCATGATAAGCTCGTTTCACAGCTCCTTCACTTTCATTCCACTCAACAAGGTGCGACTCACCCTCTTTGCCAGTTCCACATGAGAATAACCTAAAACCATCCCCACAAGAAATACGTAATCCGCGGGTGCAACGTCAAATGTTCTAAACTAAGAAACAAGGATGTTGTACATGCACGGAAATACAATATTCAGATTCCGTCAAGGAAGTCAATACTAGGCTATATTTTAAATTTAATACCGTCATAAGTAATGTGAAATAATATAAGAATTAGGATACCTTGTCCCATCAGCGCTGTAGGCCATCATGGTGCATGAACGGCCAGGTGCATCGTAGTCAACTCTAGACCCCATGTTATCATATAACCAAGCTTTAATTTTTCCATCAGTGGCCGTTGAAAAAATGAACTGGTATGGAGAAGAAAGAAAAAATGAACTGGTATGGAGAAGAAAGAAAAAGTACCGTCACAAATAAAATATATGTATTCAAATGCTAATGCCATGATAAGATGATATGATGGCAGCTGCAGCAAAGAGCATAGCCGCGCTCATTGCTCATTAGATACGTAAAGTATACCTGAATGTTCTCTTTGTGATGTGGGCACACCGAGTAGACAGGGGCTTCATGACCTTCGAAAGTATACTGCTTAGCACCAGTGGCAGCATCCCACACCTGAAAATTTATTAGCTTAAAAAACAATTCACATATACCTAGTTTCATGAAGAAAATGCAGTAAAGTGAACCTTTATGAGCTTGTCCTCTCCACAGGTTATGATGGACAGTTGCTTATTAGGGTGGGAGAAGGCCAGATCACTAACATTTCCAACATGAGCATCAATCTGGCCCATGCAAATTTATTAGAGACAGCAAAACCAACATAACAGAAAAGACATGTGGATGTAGCACAAACCTCTAAGTGAGTTCGTAAATCCTCGCCTCCATGATAAGAAAACACTTGTACAATGTGCTTTGAGTAAGCAACACCTAAGCACAACAAGAAGGGAATTTCATCAGCAAAGGTAATAACACACTGATCAAGCACAAATCTTTTTCACATCTTGTAAACGCACACAGCTATCCAAGTATTCAAGAAGACCACGTGGACTAATAATAGTTTTACACAGATAGGAACTACGAGAAAATGTTCATAAAATTCAGCATCATATTCGGCTGCATTGGGCCCGGTTGAGCCAAGTTCACTCTCCACAGTAAACTTCGGATAAAAATGATGCAAACAACGGAATCATATAAATAATGCATACTCCAATTTAACCACACATACCAAATAGAGAACCGTCAGGGCTCCACATTACACGATTCACTGATGCAGAGTTTTCACTGGCCAGTAAAGCCTGTTATGTAGTAATTAGACCAACAAAGTCAGTTTGTGCAACAGAATTAAGCAAATAAATATAAATAATTCAGTAAGCCATAAGATGGAGATTAGAAGCATTATACATACCTGCAAAACCACTGAACAAGATCTAGGGTCCCAAACTTTAAAATTTCGGGAAACAAGCCTCTCACGGTTGGCAACGTCCCACACCGCAAGATCACCAGTATTAGTTCCCACTGCAGTTGAGAAAGTTGAAATGTGACAAACATATAACATGTTCTTTCATCAGCGAAATCTTAGGTTATATGTGTATATGTTTCAGTCTATGATAACAGAACATCAAGGATAGAAGAGTTCACCCAGAATCAAAGTTTGGTGGACCGGGTGAAAGTCCATGCTCTTGACAATAGAACCCTGATTCAGGCTCACCACAACAGTCTTGGGCAGATCTTCAGTAGAGTACAGAGCATGAGCATGGCCCTGGGCTGGGTACGAAACTGGGAAGATATTAGGAGGGTTTACCTGGAAAGTCAGTAGATGTAAAGGATGAGTGTCTGTCCATATAAATATATAAATCAAATGAAAAGAATAAAATAAAATAAGCATCTCCTTTGAGAATAAAGCACTGTAACTAAGTCCAGTTGTGTGGACTAAAGCTCTGTAAGTAAAGTTTTAAAGCTAATAACAGTGTACCTCATCTGACATTGCTCGAGGTCTGGGTCTTTTAAGAACATGCTCAGAATCAGCAGTTTGGTAGTCCATGGCAGGATTACTAGAGGGAGTCCTTGGATGTTTCAGCATGGAGGCTGCAATGCGAAGATTCAATCAGCTCTAGTGAAATTAAACAAGAGAATTCATGTCAACATGGACATAGTATGTTATACATAATTCAAACTCTGAACTTATACATTCAAATCACCGATCAAAATATAACTTACTTGGGGTACTGGAAATTTGTAAGCCCATTGGTCCTGCAGGAACAGCCTGGTGTGTCACTGTTGATGGACTGGCCATCCAACCAGCCAGAGATGCCGTAAGAGGTGCTGGCGCGTGTGGAAATGGCTGCTGAAGGTAATAAATAGTTAAAATTTAAAGCAAACACTAGGTAAGTTCTACAATATACGAACAACTACGGAAAGATGTAAAAATCCCCGTAAAGGATTTTTGGTTTTCCACTTACACCATGAGCGCCTAACTGCGGAAAGCCGCCAACTTTTGGAATGGAACCCATTATAGAATTACTTGGCTGTGATGGTGCCAAAGAACCATTAGGTTGATCACAAGCATGGTCAACAAAAAGAGTCTTTATATCAGGATTCGGCTTTGGATTCTTGCAAAGCTGGTGCTGCCAATTCAAACTGCAATACAACAAGATAGAAAAATGCAAAAAGCTTAAGATAGGAATAAAGGCGCAAAAAACAATTCGAGAAATTTGTAAATCAGTAAAACTACCTTTGATTAATCAGGGTTCGTAACCTTGAGCTCTTTAAGGTTGGAAACTGAAGCTTCTCCCGGAAAAGTGGGTTTGCTTCGATCAATTTCTTAAGCTCAACAAGCATAATAGCCCTGGCAGACTTAGTATCTCCATATTTCGAAAGTTGTTCATTCTCCCTGAGCAAAAATATCGCTCAAAATTTTTACTACTAAGATTACAAAATTCATAGCTAATGGAATCAGATGGTGTTATGGATGAAGTTGGAGTGTCCTGTCTATGTGTGAAATTCTAAAATTTGCATGCCACTGTCAGCCGCTTAAAGAAATTTAGGCTATTCGAAACAGCAGGCCACTAATCAAACGTCAAGTGCATCATGATCGTTGAAGTAACACCAATTTAGTACGGAGTATGAGTATAATTTTGGACAAGAACATCACTATACTTTTTTAATAAATGTAGATCCAAGATAAACTGAATTGAGATATTGAGATATGTAGAGATGAAATTAAATACTTGTTGGAAAAAGTTAGGGAATAAAGGAATATGATGTATCAAAATACAAGTATAATACCTGAAGTTTGCCAAAGTAAGTAGCAGAGTGATTTCCTTAAATAGATCTTCATTGAAACTGGAAAACACTTTCAAATCCTTCACAAGAATCTCCACAGCTTTGGCTTTATCATGGCTGCGTGATATCTTATGAACTAACAGATAAACAGGGGAGAAATATCCGCCACCTATTTACTCCACTTATGCCTATATGCTATCAAAGGCTGTGCTTACTAAAACTTAATCTAAAAAGGAATCAGAAATATACCGATCAAGTGCTTCAAGGTATTTCTGCTTGCGAATTTCAAAGAAAATTTTCATAGAGTATCTATTGTCATCCACCTTCGTAAATCCAGATAAGTACTTCTCAACCTCATCCCACTCTCCATTAGTCACACACTCCTCAAAGTATCTCATGTTAAAGAAAAACCCTGACTCCTGCTCCAACCTGAAAACGAAATAAAATCAACAAAACACATCAAATATTACAACGTCATCACTAACAAAACACATAATCCAGCCACTAAACCAAATATAACATCCTCAATTTCTCAACTTGAACAACAAAAATTAATGAAAAATGACGTGTTTGCGGAGGCTCACTTGTGCACAGTCTCCTTAAACTTCTCTTCATCGAGAAATTGAAGCATGAGAAACACAAGCTCTCTGCTTAAAAAAAAAAAAAAAAAAAAAAACCGAAATGCATTTTTCTCCAATTAACCCCCACCCAGCCTCACAGATCCACAAAATCCCACTGCACAAAAACCAAATTAGGGCTCAAAAACCAAACCACTTTTCACATCAAATTCAAAATTGAATAACCACAAAACCCCAAATCCCGACTTCAATCCGTACTAACACAACTCTACTTCGTACCTTTCAGATTGACGACGGACTCGCGAAGCAGACTGACCGGGAGCGGGGGGAGGATTTCGGAGAGAGCGCTGAAGACCGAAGGAGACGGTTCGTTTATATATATCGTCAATTTCATTCCAACGTCAATTTCTCGTCTGCTTTTTATCGGTAAGGAGCGACTGGGTCAACGCGCGGTGCTTCGCACGTGTCGGGAGATGAATAAGGCGGTGTAGCACGTGTGTGGTGGATTGAGCGAGTGAAATTGCGTTGCCAATCGGCGCGTGTGAGTTTGTGTTTCCTTAAACGAGTGATACTGTGGGAGACGCAGATGAGAAAAAGGATGTGATAAGTGGAGTCTAACTACTGATACGAGCTTATGATTTTATCAATAAGTATGATTGCTTATCATTTGGAGTTTCAATAACTGTAAGGTGGTGATTTTTTCATCAATTAATTATTTATCTTCCATATCTTAATTATATTAAATGTTGAATTTGGCCTAACTTTTAGCACTCTTTTTTGACTATTTTTTCTATTTTGATAAAAAAAATTATTATTCATTTTTATTATGAATTAAATATTTTTGATTTTATATATAATAACTAATGGTGCAAAAGTTTATAAATTCCTTTAATTGCACAAATTTTCAGGAATGAGCTCATTTATAATTAATTTTAGATCATAGATAGTTTATCTTTTCGGATTTTTGCCGTGTTAAAATTGTGGAAATTGATGTGTATGTTTCATTTTCCTATGAGATTCCTAACGTCTAAGGTTCAAAATAATGGCATATAAAATTTTAATTTATTACGTTGACATGATTTTGTAGGTGAATTCATGTTCCATAAATTGAATACTAATTAGAACATGGTTTTAATGACATGTTTTTCCCTTTCCACCAACCACATTTTTTTCAACTAATCAAACAACATTTAGTTTAAATAACTTAATGATAAAAGATAACTTCATTTAGGATGTATAAAAAATGTTGTTTTCATATCAAATATCAAATGTCGGTGGTTCAAATCTTCGTGAATATATTTGATATCAATATAAAGAAAATGTGAAATAGTCGAAAAATGGATCTACCAACTGATGAGTAAATTTTCAAAACATCTACTCCATATGACACTCTTTGCAACTTGAATCTTCTTAGTATTTGTATACATGACCACCACTTAAGATTCAACCCTTGTTTTTACGTAAGAACATACACGGCATGCTTGACCCATGATTAGAGCATTATTCAATTACAACTCATGGAAGTCTAGGGTTGCAGTCAGACAGTCAAACAAGTATGCTTGAATACAAATAACGCGTGTAGTCTGATCCTAAACTGAACCGTAATCGGATTAACACGGATCTGGTGCAGCGTCTAATAATTTACAAGGATTTTTTATTAAATAAGTTATCTTCTCTAAATATTTTATAAAAATTGTAGTAATTCAAACAAATTGTATTGTTTTTTATGAAAAATTAATTGTATTGTTTTGAAGGAATTTTAATATTGAGGGTTAAGTTCTCGGAGTACATTAAATATTTGAAGACGAAAGACAAAATTTCAACCGTTGATTTGATTAATCTGATGATTGATATTAAAACATGGAGCGGTTGGATTTGAAGGTTTTTTTATTTTAAAGCTCATCCGTTGGATCAACTATTGAGATCATGTCCTACGATTTCACAAATGATTGATTGTCATCCTTAATATTGAATTCAAACAATCATAAATTATAATTTGAAGATTGAACCAACCATACCATCACAAGTTGACAAAGTAAACCAACCAGCTCTGCGCTGCCATCCCTCTTCACTACAATTTCTCATTCCATTAACCAGAAGCATCTTGCATCTCTGATTGTTCCTCGTACTGTCTGTATTCCTGTTTTTGATCAAATCTGTTATTCGTTGCGTCCGACCCACTTCTCTAATACTTGATTCCACTCGTTTATTGTGTTAAAGGTCTCGCCTTTCCCTTCCAATTCGAGCAAGATCGAATCTTTCTTCACCCACTTCGGCTGACTTTGACTTGAGAAGAATCAGATCGAGGGGTCAGATTTTGGGGTTTTGCTGTGTGTTGAATTCAAAGACGAGAGCTTTACAGATGTTGCGTGGAGCGATGTTTAACTGCTTTAGGGGATGGGATTGGTAAGAACAAATTTTACAATTCATCAAAATCTCAAATTTTAGTCAACTGTTGGTTTATGATGATTTTTTGTGTGATTGCAGGAAAGAGAAGAAAAAGCAGCCTGCTTGGAGGATTTTCTCTTTGAAGGAATTACATGCCGCGACTAATAATTTTAATTATGATAATAAGATTGGAGAAGGGGGATTCGGCAGCGTTTATTGGGGGCAACTGTGGGATGGCTCGCAGGTAGGATTTTTTGATGTCGGCTTATTTATGTTAGAATGTTTGGTTGAAATGTGTACAACGAAATTCTATAATGCAATGAAATGAGATTTAAAATGCAGTTGAGCCTATCCTTTAGTCGACCCTTTCAGAATGCACAATCTCGTCTTGAAATCTTCTTTTTGTCACATGAATTTTTGTTATAACATGTCAGTCGTCAGCACAATATGCTTTTAAAGTTATCTAAAGATGTTCGAATTGATGCTTCTGCAGATTGCAGTCAAGAGATTGAAGGTATGGAGCAACAAAGCGGAGATGGAGTTTGCTGTCGAGGTTGAGATATTAGGACGAGTTAGACACAAAAACCTGCTTAGTTTGCGAGGATACTGCGCCGAAGGACAGGAGCGTTTAATTGTTTACGATTACATGCCAAACCTGAGTTTGTTGTCTCATCTTCATGGGCAGCACTCAAATGAATCACTCCTTGATTGGAGTAAGAGGATGAAAATCGCTATTGGCTCTGCCGAGGGAATTGTGTGAGTTTCAAGTTTCAACTTTCAAGTTTTACATGTTTGGCCTGACTTGATACATCTCGTACGAGAAACACAAATTACTTTCTTCGAATGGCTTGCTCAACTTCAACTATATATTTGTTTGATGTTTCAGGTATCTTCATCACCATGCAACGCCGCATATCATACACAGAGATATCAAAGCAAGTAATGTACTGCTGAATGCTAATTTTGAGGCTCAAGTGGCTGATTTCGGTTTTGCAAAGCTTATACCTGACGGTGCAACCCACGTAACAACTAGAGTCAAAGGCACTCTCGGGTACCTTGCTCCGGAGTATGCTATGTTGGGCAAGGCCTCTGAGAGCTGTGATGTATACAGCTTTGGTATTCTCTTATTGGAAATTGTTAGTGGCAAGAAACCCATAGAAAAATTAAATGCTACGACAAAACGGACAATCACAGATTGGGCCTTGCCACTGGTCCGCCAAAAGAAATTTAGCGAGTTAGCTGACCCCAGGCTAAATGGGAATTACGTGGAGGAAGAGCTTAAAAGACTTGTACTTGTTTCCCTTGTATGTGCCGATGATGAACCCTCAAAGAGACCGACCATGTTACAAGTAGCGGAGTTGCTAAAAGGTGAATCAAGCGAAAAGCTAGCTGAATTAGAAAGGTTGGAGATTTTCAAGGCACCACAAGTTGGAGAGTATAATCACAGATCAGATGCAGATAATTCAGACTTAATATCTGAGGAAAAAGAAATAAAACGGACGAGTTGAACTTGAAGCTTTCTGAATTTGTGTACGCTGGAATTCACATTTTTCATTTTCATCGGCGTGCTAGTTAAGGCCTCCTCCATCGGTACAATCTCCTACGAAACTGCACTAGTGAGTGTATCGATTTGTTAAACAGGATTTATACGTGAAAATGTACGTTTTGTGGTTTTGTTTTTCGTATCAGTTACCAGAATGATAGATCAGTGTGGATATTTGTAATGTATGTGATTGTAGTCATCTGCAATTTTTCTTTATGTAGCTTCAAATGAATTATTGAATGAGGAACGAGCCAAATATTAAATACCGGTTTATTGACCTACCGGTTCAATTGATCAGAGGGAGAGGTAGTTGTATATTTTGTGAAGAAAAAAACTAAGGGTTTAGAAATCAACTTGATGGATTCGACGGAGCTTTGCGTTTGTGCTCATATTGAAGTAATGTGAAATGGTTGCTAGTGAATGAGTTGTATGAATTGTATTTGTGGTGGATGTGGATGAGCTGTTTAATGATACTTGTAGCTGTACTTTCGGATTTTGAGGATATTGGTTATTGTTTTATCATTGAAGATTGAAGCATTTTATGGTGTTTGTGGAGAAGTGTGTTGTGAGCTGGAATGTTTTTGTTATGTTATTTGTAGTGGTGATTGGCTAAGCTGTAAAGATTTGTAAGATATTGTTGTCGGAAGATTGGTGAGAATTTTTGTTTTCATACATTTGACAGTGTCTTTTTTTGGTTTGGCTGCACAAACTTAGTTGCTTGTTGTGCTTTTCCTTGATCCTGTTAGGAGGTTTTAATTTTTTCTGTTTCTTGGAAGGGTTGACATCTGAGTTTTTTCCAACTGGTGCTGCGGTGCAGATGGTGCTTCCTGATGAAGATCTTGAACTCTCTGATTCTGACGTAGATTCATCGGGAAATGATGACAACAATATATCTGAATCAGAGTTGGAGTGTTGGACTGCAGTGTTTAATCAAGGGGTGCTCATTGGACTTCCTTTCTTAAGGCCTCTGGATTACTAAGCTGAAATGGTAAAATCAGATTCTCACATCTTGAAAGTTAAAGGTCGTTTTT
This sequence comes from Sedum album, assembly GCA_006409495.1. Lineage (NCBI taxonomy): Eukaryota > Viridiplantae > Streptophyta > Magnoliopsida > Saxifragales > Crassulaceae > Sedum > Sedum album. The sequence continues at coordinate 84,378 of QZGG01000585.1, read as the reverse complement.
TAGCAGATTGAGAAAGCTGAAGAAGGAAGGCTCGAGAGGCTAAGAAGATATCCAAAGAAGTGCAAGCTCAGAAGCAAATGGAAAGAGCCCAGCAAAAGAAACATGAGAGTGAGTCTGTGAAGAAATGGAGAAAAGACCGGCAGAAGAATGGGTTCGAAAAGGATGGTGATTTTAGTTCAGTTCAACCTTTGACGATGGTAAAACATTTGCGCGATCTAATAAGGAAAGGTCAGGCGTGTTTCCATGAGATCGATCTGGATGCAAGGAAAAGCAAGGCGGGAAGCCTGTAAAGAAGGGCCAGAGATTCAAAGTTTGGGTATGGAGGAAAAAAAGGGTATGAAAAATTAGAGTACAGCTGATACCACTAATGACTTCAGAGGTTTCAACATGAACAAAGGCGATGTCAGCCAGAATATGAAGAGGAAGCGGTAAACATGATTTGTTCCCTCCGGAAGTCGAATTATATGGTGCTAGCATATCAACCAAAAGGTATTTCAACATATGAGCAAAACAATTTTGATGCACTTTTAGAAAACAACTTTCAAGTGTTGTTCTATTTATCTATATCCATGTTCAAGCTGGTTTTGAAAAATGCTAATATTACAATTATGAGTTAGGACCCCAGCAGCTCAAGTACATGACTTTCCTCAATGACTCTTCCTGAGCTTCTTGCTTGGCCTTGTCTTCCATTCCCTTGTTCGCCACATGAGACGATGACGCTGCAATCTTCTTGGCTTGAACGTAAGATCTCAAGTTGTTCTTTGCATGCTGATGAAGCTGTCTGATGGGGTAGTTCCATCTAGCAAATCCTTGATCCTTCATAGCCTCGACTACTCCAACGCTGGCAGCCACAATCCAAGCTGATTTGCTTCTCAGACTCATGGTGAATATGATGATGTTTGATTAAGTTTGTAAGTGTTTGAGTTTGTGATGAAGTTGTGTGAATGAGTTGATGCTAAAGTGGGCGTTGGTCTTGTTTTTATAATGTTGCTTGTTATGTTGGGCGCTCATGGATTAAAGGAAAAACAAGAGGCAGAGTTTAGTATTCACCCACAGTTCTGTTTCCAACAGAAAATGAGAAGAGCAGATGGTTTCAAGATTTGGTTGGTTTGTTTTCTCGTTGACTCATTCTTTCTGTGGGTCCATAGTGTCACCATCTTTGATTTTTCGAAATGACCATTTTACCCTTTCGAAGTTATGGGCGCCGATTGGCAGACATGTCTGGTTTGGAGAAAGAGACGGCATTTATGGAGCTCTTTTGTATAGATAATCCCTTTAAAAAAAAAAAAAAAAGTATAGGTGAGGTGGTACACGAACTGACACTTTTGTTATCTTCGGCCACAACAACTCTTATCCTATTTCCCTACATCTCCATCCCACACCCACAAGGCCACATGCCACAATATCTCATCTCAATCTTCCAATTGAACCGATAGTATCTTAAAATCAAACAATCAGTCCAAGTTGGTTTTTTCGAAGAAATATCTCGCATCGCCTAAATACAGATTATATTCTAATTTTTAGTTCACCACATCCGTATATAACCTAGTACTCCCTCCGTACCATTTTATTTGTCCAAATACACAAAATATACGGTAATTAACATAGAAAGAGAGTATGAAATATGTGGTTGAGAATATATGATTAATAAATAAATGAGTAAAAAAATAGAATGTGTGGTGGAGAATGAAGGAAAGTTGACAAATTTAAGGGGACACCCAAAATGGAAAGTGGACAAACATTATGGGGAAGTGAGTAAAATACATCAGATGGAAGACGAGATTGTCATTTTATGACAAGATTTGTTCTAAAGTCAAGGATCATGAAACCAAGACACTCACTGATTGGCTAACAACTACAAATAATTGAGAACAAGATTTGGGGAAATGAAGCGAGCTGCGGGTCACTTCAACTACGAAGAAAACAACATATCCTTAGATTGTTTAATGTCTAGTAAATTCTAACTCGATCCAATGTCCAAATCCATAAGCACACACCACACATACTAACTCAATATATTCAAGTCTTCAAACTCACATGAACCACCATACAAGTGTCACATCCGACATTCAATCTCAGCCCTCAGATCACTCCTCAGCAAACTCACACCACATTCTTTAAACCCGACATTAAACAACATCAGTTAAAGCAATGGCCTCAGCCACAATTTAAATGAGTGGAGAACAGATCAAGGAACAGAACAACTCTGTTTCGTTAGAGAGATACATACAATACAAGTGGAAGAAGAAGAGGATCAAGATGTTGGCAAGAATCAAGTCTGCTCCAGCAGCAACTGGAAGACCCAGCTCTGAATCAGTCATGTTTCGATCAATCACAGACAAAGCGAGCTAGTAATGCTGCTGGGGAGTCGTCGGGGGTGCAGAGAGTTGGAGGTGATGAAAGGCAGAGGAAGTTGATGAGGGATGCTGAGAAGGCTGATAAAGTCATGCACTTGATCTTTTGGGGTCCTCATTGAACATCAACTCCATGTACATCTACGAATAGTTAGTAATTGTGTTTTCGGCTGATCAAGTCTTCTTCCATCGAACGGTCTGGATTGAGCATGATGCGTGTTGACTTGATCTCGACCGTTCATTTCTCATGTTTTCCTGTTTTAAAATATGTATGCATGTGTGTTCTCTAATCTCTAGATGTCCTCAAGAGTCTGAAAAATCTTGTTAATGAATCAATTCTCTCCAACTTTTTAGTAGATTTTTTGCAACGTAAAAAGGTGTTGGTTGACACAAGAGATGTGAAAATTGAAAACAGAAAACCATAACAGAACAGAGCATGTTTCTACAAAAGTGAAGACACTGATGTACAGATTTAAGCTACCAGCTAGCAAGCATAGGAAACATAAGACCTATGAAGCAAAACTCATTAAGAAAACAAAATGAAACTTGGGTTCAGTAGAGAGGTTAGTTTAGTTAGGACCCCAACAGCTGAGGAACATGATGGTTCTAAGAGACTCTTCAGCTTGTTTAACTTTGTTGATATCAATCTGACAGCTTCTAGCAGCTGCAGCAGCAACAACATCAATACCTGATGATGTTCTACTTTTGTTATATGACTTGTTCATCATCATCATGATGGAAGAAGAACCTGGTCAATGAAATGATACAATACATGAAAACCAGAAGACAAGGATTTTGAAAGATGCATGTTGTGATTTAATGAATGAATCACCTTGATGATCTTTAGGTTTTTGATGCATCACTAGTTGTGTTTCAGTACCCACTAAGCAGAATTTCATTGTGTTGATCTGCAGAGGTGATCAATTCAATCAGATGTTGGAAGAGGATAATGAGAGGGTGAAAATATCTAGAAAGTGGGAGAATGAGTTTGATATTTTATGCCTTATTTTATAAGCTTAATAATAAGGGAAAAAAGTTTACATACATTGAAAATTGATTTCTTCAACTTCAAAATATTGAATTGATTTATAAATGGAATTAAGCTTCATAAAACTTATTGTTATCTTAATATAGCTTTTATATAAAAAATATGCTGGAATAAAATATTAACTGGAATACTTATCCAACGTGACATATCAGCTTATCACTCGACTATCAGATTAAGACACTAACCCACCTTATCTTAGTGTATCATTGCTTCACCAAATAGTTCAAGATTAAGATTATTGTATCATTACTTGACCAAATAGTTTAAGTTTAACCAGCTTGTTTGGATATGTTAGCATCTTCTTTTGATCATGGTAGTATTTTATCAACTTGAATATTGATGATACTCCTTAGCCTAGTTGGCATTTTACATATATGAACCTACAAGTGAGCTTTGAGCATCTGATTAAAGATTTGTTGCACTACATGTTCAAGCCATTCTCTTCTTCTTCAGTTCCATTGAGATTGGAGAGTGTATGCAAAGGCATGTGTTTCCATGTGATTGAGTTAATTGAAAATTTGAGCTATGAGTTGAAGTCTTTCATGTGTGTAATCATAAATAGTTTTGGATAAGAAGGACACACATTGCTATTACATTGGATGCAACTTGCAAGGCTTCAAAGTTCTTATCTTTTGAATACACTTTTTTCTTCATTATTTTCCAAAGCAAAAATGGATTGGAGATGAATGAGAGTTTTGGTTTCATAAGCTACTCTTGATGAGTACATTCTTTGCTTCAAGTCACAGGAAGTAACATATGTGGTCGAGTTTGAAAAGTCGGAAAAAAGCCTTAAGAAAAAAATTTAGGGGTAAAAGTACGAAAAATATCACAAATGTTATCCAAGGAGCAAAACTAAAAACATTGAGGAGACGAACGTGGTGGAGCATAAGCCTTTGGCTACAGATAACAGCAGCCATTCATCATTCTTTAGCTCTCCCATCTCCACGACGCGAAGTCTGTGAAATATCAGGCCTCACGCTCGCCGCGACGCACATCATACTCCTAACGAGTTGAATGAGTATCTCAACGCTTCGCAAATGCTACATTTGTACATAAAATTCATCAATATTGACTTTCAGTATTTACATTTTGTCAGTTCAGTTCATTCTCAATTCAGTTAAGTGCAAAACAAGGCACTGTAACAGATTTGCAAGCAACAACTCACCTCCACACAAACTAAAGGATACGATAATCAGCAAATCACAAAACGACAAGTCAGCTTATATACATACGTGTCATTCTCCTATTGGTTACACTCAAAAACCTTAAATATAAGATAAGCTTTCTTTCCTCAATCCTTTAAAAATCGACGAACTGACCCTCCGATTCCGGCCCGTTGCACGAACTCGACGCGTTTCGTGTGTGTGGATTTTGAGCGGTTATTGTTTTTGGTGATGGCTGCGGCAACGGTGGTGTCGTTTTCGGGTTTATTAGGTCAATCTTCGGAGAGGAAAGTGTTTGCTGGCTCGGCGAGGTCTTTAGGTTCTTCTTCTGGATGCGATAGTGTTCGATTTCGGCAGAGTGGCGATGCTGTTGGAGTTAGGGTTTCTTCTGGTTTCGGATCGCGGATGGTTGTACAGTGTATGACCACCACTGCTGCAGGTATTATCATTTTTGAGAAATTCGTATGTAAAGTTGGTTTGAGATTGTGTTTTGGAGTTTATTGGATTTGAATTTATGCAGAATTGGTTGTGTTAGGGTTTGGAAATAGATTGGGGATGCGTACTGTAGCTGCATTTTGATTAATTGCATTATTTGGTTAATGAAAAGTAAATGGATTTGAGTGTGTGATTGTTGATTATTAAATTTTTATTGTGTTTGTGTTTAGATCCACCAACTGTTGCGGACACGAAAGCGAATTTTTTGAAGGCGTACAGGAAGCCAATTTCGAGCATTTACAACACAGTGTTGCAGGAGTTGATTGTTCAACAGCATTTGACGAGGTACAGGCAGACATATAGTTATGACCCTGTATTTGCACTTGGGTTTGTCACCATTTTTGATCAGCTAATGGATGGGTATCCGAGTGCTGAGGATCGAGAAGCCATCTTTCAAGCTTACATCAGGGCTTTGCAAGAAGATCCGGAGCAATACAGGTGTGCTTTCTTATTTGAGCTCATTTTATTTAACCCTCCAGTTAACTTTAATGCTGAGGCATATTGTTAATGTTACTCGATGGAGCGTGTAGTACAGCTAAAAGAAAAAAACGGGCTTTCTTAACTGTCTCACTGATCTTGACTTCACCAGAAAGGATGCACAGAAGTTAGAAGAATGGGCGCGGTCACAAACTGCAACTTCGTTGCTGGAGTTTTCGTCTAGAGATGGGGAAATTGAGGATTCACTAAAACAAATTGCTAAAAGAGCTTCAGGTAAAGGAAGTTTCAGCTACAGTCGTTTCTTTGCTGTCGGGCTCTTCCGTCTTCTTGAATTGTCCAATGCAAGTGAACCCGCCGCCTTAGAAAAGGTTTGCTCTTTTATGTTATACTTTTACAATTAAATTATTAAACAAGGGTTTTTAAATGTTTATTGAGCGAATTTTTCTGTCATAGCCTGGTATATCCTGACAGAAGCAAACATTTGTATACTGAAAAGTTGTAGTCGTTAACCAGTTACTCTTTGGTGCTATTGGTGAAGTTTTTTGTTTTCCTATGAAAAGCTTTGTGCAGCCTTGAATATTAACAAAAGAAGTGTGGACCGAGATCTTGATGTCTACCGCAACCTGCTCAATAAGTTGGTTCAAGCAAAAGAGCTGCTAAAAGAATACGTGGATAGGTAAACAGAAAAAAGTTCAACTTTTTGAATTGTGATATACCTTGTCCTCAATAGCGATAGAACTGTTACCAAAAATCCTGTTTGATCTCATATTTCTGATTAGTAAATGCCTAAAACCAACTCATCTTTTGAATGTCTTCATTTTAAACTAGTAAATTCTTAGCATGAACTCCATGTTTTCAGGGAGAAGAAGAAACAGGAGGAGCGATCAGGAACTCAAAAGGCTAATGAGACTGTTAAAAACTGCATAGGGGAAGATCTTTTCTTGAAACCACTTGCTTAAATTTTTCACAGATCTCCTGGCATCTGCTATGCTAGTCCCATTTTGGCTGCTCGAGGCAGCTTCCTCCGTGGTTATAGTGAATCGTGCTTAACCATCTGATGTATCTTATTTATATCTGCTAGCCATGTCATGAGTGAGCATATGTAACACCAAGAAGGAATTGACATACACTGCTGTTTCTGTAAAGAGATCAATGCATGAGTTATATGCTTTCCAAAGTCGTAATGCATACGCACATGTTTGTGTTTGTCCAACTTCTATTTCATCATTCTACTGTTTGATTCACCAGCCCTTGCCAATTAGCCAAAGCCAGTCAAGGCATATTCCGACAAAGATACCGCTTTGGAGACACAAGCAGAGAATATTTCCCGATGCATTTTGTTCAGGCCCCTGTGAAAACAGTTAAATTTTGATTCAAGAAGCAACTTTGTAGTTGATACAATAAGTTCGAAAAGGGATATGGAGCAGGCGAACCTTATAACCCTTTGGTGCAGCAGTGAAGATGCATACGCTGAAGTAACCATTGGTTAGTCCTAAGAAGGATGTCAGAAAGATCATCCAGCCTTGGTCACCATATTTTGCTATGAAATAAAATGCTGGAACGAGCAGGGTACGAGATAAGACTAGGCCTAAGAGCACCATCCGCGACTTGTTTAATAGGATTTTATCAGGGGTACGTATCGCCCTATGAGATCCCATACATTATAGGCTGCAATAAGAACAAGTCCGTACCTGAAATTTACTAAAATTAGGTACAACTGGAATATTTTGTCAGGATCGGAACAAAAGATTTTTGAACCAAACAGAAAACTGACCATGATCCAAGGTTGTGATTGCCTGTATCTTCATACAAAAATCCAGGGAATATTGACAAAATGAGAGTGTTATTAAGAAATGTGGCGAATCCGTAGTCCAAATTCTTTGATAATAAATTGATAACTCCCAAACGTTCGCTGTTTTCACTTGAGTATCATCCTACACAATAGTTTGCGAAACAGTATGACATAAACCCATATAACCAAATCTATCGAGTTTATGATATGTATAGCATTAGTTACTGCACCTGATTTGGTGTCTTGAGTGAATACCAGCAGCAGCTAGATCAGCCACAACAGTCTTTGACCCTTCAGAGGCTGCCTTTATACGATAATGCTTCACTAATGGAAGCTTGGGGAACACAAATGCATAGATAAGTATATCAAGTTGAAAAATGCTGAGAGAGCAAAGAATGTCACTGCATTTTCAATATTCAAAAAAACTAATATGATTCTTTGACTCAGAATATTTACAAGTATGAGAAGTGAGTTTACTACTTCATTGAAAATCTGAAATACTCTGAAAACTTACAAGCGCCGTGACGCATCCCTGTCGCTGTATCCTGAAATGCTGCTTTCGTGATTAGTCTTAAACCGGATGTCAAGGCCCCTGATGCCGCTAAACCAGCTAAAAATGACTGATACACAAATGCCAGTTCTATTAGAAACTTCACATGGAATTCACAAGCAACCTTTTCTCTTTTAGACAATCTCAATAAGATCATTCATTGCAAACAGCATCATTACTCGAGTAAACTCAGGTTGCATAAATGAAAGTTCTCCTATCATCCCACCAGCAACATGCGCATCAGCGTACCCAATCGCCGCACTTGATAAGCATATAGCTATAAAATTTCCTACACCTCCATATTTAGTCGTACTCATTTGCAACTATAAATAAAACCAAACAACAATTGATCACAAAAAAGTTCTAAATAAAAAACCTCTCGCAGGTAACTAAAATGCTGTAATAATATTCACTATACTTACAATTAAAAACAATACTGATACCACGAAATATATGCCGTATCCAGTCAGATTGCGCATTCTTGTATTGATTCTGGACTCAAAGCACACCATAACCGCCAGAGTGCCAAATGCAATCGGAGAGTACACAAGACTCAGAACCCTTGATGGATGGTATTTCTACCACACAAAAGACTTCCACATTTTCATCAAATGCATTACAATTTAAGTACATCGAAAAGTCGAAAAATATCTAATGAATTACCGGGAACAAAAGAGTATAATAATCTACAACATTAAGCATGCTGTTCCATGGAAAGAGACATCCAATCCCCAGAACAAAACAGATTGCCATCAACACATTTTTCCCCTGCAAATTCAGACACAATTTAACTTAAAAATAAATAAATTCGACAACAAAATGACACTGATGATCAAATTGATGAATAATCTGATAAATTAAACAAAAGGGGTTGAAGTTTAAGACCTGGGACACGTGTGCATCGGACCCATTTGTGTCTGGGTCGGCCATGGCTGTAAAGAGGAGAATGGAATGGATTCGGATTTGGGAATGGAATGTTCTTTAAATTTGTTGGAATAGAAAGAGTGGTGAAGTTGGTCTTTGCATAGAAGTTAATGTCTTTTCTGTTTTTGGTTTTTATAGAGACAAAGGAGAGCAGCGGTTCCCGGTTCGTGTGGCTGCAAAAGACAGCTTTGATAGATGTCAGCTTTCTGTCAAGCGGCTCTGTTTTCGAGGCACAATGAATATTGTATAAATGTTTTCATTTTTTTATTTCTAAAAATATTAAAATATTTATTATATAAACCAACTTACCGTAAACACCTCATTAGCAACACTCTTACATTTTCAAGCCTAAATGGCTAAATTCTATTTTTTCTGTATTTTTTAGATATTAAATAATTACATCGTATAAAAATGTCAACACCCATAAAATATTACACAAAAGTCACTATTTTCTTGACTGTTTTTTTCTCAAAAAGTTGATGTTTATCCTTTACGTAACGATTCAAACTTCAACCATTTTCTATTGATGTTATTATGAACAGATGTCTCAAACGTATCCCCATGCAGCTAAAATCGACACGGTTGAGAAGCCAATTTTAATTACTGACTACAACTTTTGTTTCATTCCCCAATTTTCATATATAAATTCGTTACAAACCTTCTTCAATTTATTCATCATTCCTAAAAACACTTCTCTTTATCACACGTCCATATTTCAAATGGGCAGTTTGGATCCTAAATCATCCGACGTTCGACCCCCGGGTGAATTCCGGCCACTCGACGTGGAAGAATTCCGCAAACAAGCTCACCAAATGGTTGATTTCATAGCAGAATACTATAACAACATTGAGTCCTACCCGGTTTTGAGCACCGTCCAACCCGGATATTTACGTGCACTTCTACCGGAATCCGCTCCGTACACACCGGAGCCGATGAACAACATCATGCAAGATGTTATGAAACATATAATTCCAGGCATGACTCATTGGCTAAGTCCTAATTTCTTTGCTTACTTTCCTGCAACAGTCAGCTCAGCTGCATTTGTTGGAGACATGTTATGTAATGCTTTTAACTCGGTCGGGTTCAATTGGGTTGCTTCCCCGGCCGCAACCGAGCTGGAAATGGTTGTAATGGACTGGTTGGCTCGAATGCTTAAGCTACCGGAATCGTTCATGTTCTCTGGCTCTGGAGGTGGTGTGATACAGAACACTACGAGCGAATCGATTTTAGTCACTTTGATTGCTGCTAGAGACAAATGTTTGAGCGTGCATGGGCCGGAGAGTTTGTGTAAACTTGTGGCTTATGGATCCAACCAAACACATTCAACTTTCAACAAGGCGTGTAAAATGATAGGATTGGCTAATGTTCGAAACATTCCGACATTAATGCAGAACGGGTTCGCATTGTCACCTGTGGATCTCAATGAGGCAATGAACAAAGACGTTAAGGCTGGATTGATACCAATTTATCTATGTGTCACGGTTGGGACAACGTCCACCACGGCCGTGGATCCGTTAAAGGAACTAACGAACGAAGCAGAGAAGTACGGAGTTTGGGTCCATGTGGATGCGGCATACGGTGGAAGTGCTTGCATTTGTCCGGAGTTTAGAAACTACTTGGAAGGAGTTGAGAAAATAGACTCTTTTAGCTTTAGTCCTCATAAATGGCTATTGAGTTACCTTGATTGCTGTTGCTTGTGGCTCAAGCAACCAAACTTGCTAACCAAGGCACTCAGTACAAACCCTGAGTATCTAAGGAATCAACAAAGTGAGTTAAACAGTGTTGTAGACTACAAAGATTGGCAAGTGGGTACTGGTCGAAAATTCAAATCGATCCGTCTATGGCTTGTTCTTAGAAACTACGGTGTGGCTAATCTCCAAAGCCACATTCGATCAGACGTTAGAATGGCCAAAATGTTCGAGACATTCGTGCGATCGGATGCTAGATTTGAGATAGTTGTTCCTAGGCGATTCGCGTTAGTATGTTTCAGGCTGAAGACCCCTTCTCCGGAGTGCATTGAATACTTGAACAAGAAGTTGTTGGATTGGATCAACTCGACGGGGAAGATTTACATGACGCATACTAAAGTGGGAGGAGTGTACATGCTGAGGTTTGCAGTGGGTGCAACTTTAACCGAGGATCGACACATCATTGCTGCTTGGAAGCTGATCAAAGAAGGGGCTGATCATGCTTTGCTAAGCAATGGTAGCTTCAATGGACTATCTTCAGATTGAGGATATGAGAGAGTGGTTGGGGAGGTGAAGAGCCTCGTGTGTCTTGAATTCAAACAAGTGTATCAATTTTTACTTCTAAGTCGGACGTACTACGTACGTATTACGTAACGCATGCATGCAATGTGTGTAATGAAAAATTGAATAAGATATAAATAGTGACGTGTTAGGTTTTGAAATATGTTACATATGATCGTGTGGTTTGATCAGAAGCATCTAAGAACTGATGGCATGGGCGTCAGATGTGTTGGTCATTTGGTGAAAGTTGTAAGATGCATTTTTGACCTCATTTGTGCATTTTGAAATTCTCAAACTAAAAACCTAACTGAGCATTTGAATAAGGGATCCAAATTTAGGTCATTGCATCATGAGCTTATCCATTTCAAAAGATATAAAGTTGTTTTGCATTTCATGTGCTTTGCAACTTTGTTTTAGGTAACCACTTTGTATTAGTTGCCGATAATCTATACTTGTATGTGTTTGTTCTTAATTAGCAAACTACAAAGTCATGCATATAGACAACCTTATCCTCTAAGCATATATATCAATTTATGTCCTCATTCGTATCCAAATACAAACATATATAAATACAAGCGATAGCGATGGACTTCAGAATAGTACGTGTTAGGAACAAAAACTCAAGAGAAGAGCTCGTCACGATGGTGTCTCCTTTTTTTTGATTCAAGGTGAGATTATTTCATATCAAAAGATATTACAAGACACGCAAATGAAACATAATCGAGGGACAAATCCTAAGACAACACAACATTGAGAAAGTCTCGTAAATGCAATTTGAAGAGCAGGCCATGACTGGCGCCATCCCAGCGAACTCACCGAAGTCCAAACATCGTTCGGACACGAAGAAAACCATCAGAAGACCGAGAGGGCATCCAGATCAGGAAGAGCAGGAACGACAAAAGTCAGTATCTGGCCCAACAGGCACACAAGCACACAAGCCCAACCAAACAAACCTAACCAAACAAACCCTAGCGACAACATCCACCATCACCCAGCCGCCAGCCGCCAGCCGCGTCCAATCCGCCGCGCCGAGCCTCCACCCACCACGAAGACAACCTCGCCCGATCCGCGCCACCACCCACGTCCGCCCAGACCGAGCCACCCGGGCAGATCGAGCCACTCAGTCACATCGAGCCGCGTCCACCATCCACGTCCGCCCTCGACCTCTCCGCGCCACCCCGGCCATCCGCGTCCTCCCCAACCCCGATTCGAGTCGAATCCGATCCGCGCCACACCAAGTCCGAGTCCGATCGATCTGCCGCCAGCCTCGTCCGATCCACGCCTCACCTAGGCTGAGTCGCTTCCAATCCCACCCGCGGCCTCAGATCTGCCGCCAGACACCCAACCTCCATCGATCCGGCCGTTCCCTGACCCCGTCCACCCTCTCGCCGAAAGCCCCACCCGAGCCGCGTCCATAACCAGATTGGAGCTGCATATAGGCTTGGATGGAAAACCAAGCCCTGGATCGACCAATCGTGCCTCCAAACCTGCAAACATCCGAGCCCCAGGAGACCACGGCGGCCCCAGAAAATCAAGCACACCAGCTTGACCACACCGCGCAACAAACACCAAGGCTTGGCAGGAAATCTAGCACAGGGCTAGAGGGAAACTAGCATGAAAGCTAGAGGAATTATTGAAAGGAAAAGACAATACGAAAGGGAAAGGGGAAATTAAACAACCATGGGCGGAGGAAGACTGACCTCCTCCCCGAGAGGAGGGGTGTCTTCCCCACCCAAACCGAAGGCTTTGCAAAGAAAGTGTTTTAGAGAGAGGTCAGAGGTTTTTTTAGCAAATTTCCATGTTTTTTGCTATTGTGAATATGATGGTGTCTCCTTTAATTTCCATGTTTTTTGCTATTGTGAATATGAAAAACCAAGTGACATTTCAAATTTCTTGGAGCATTATTGTCAATATGTCACACTCACTCAATTAAATGTATGATTTGGACCCAACACTTGTTTAAAATTGTGATAGCCATGAGATATTTTATTATATGGAACATCACAAATATTTAATTTAATAAATACACCGCCTACACAGTTACAACTACTGATTTATTTTCACCATTTTCCGTCAATCAATTTATAAAAAATAACTACTCCTCATTATGACTTTATTTAATAAAATAACGTTAAAAGAGAATTTCATCGACATCAGTCCGACAACATGGGCTGAGTGGGCCGGCCCGTCAAGTATAAACATAACAAAAACGCAGACGAGAAACACATAAAACGACATCAAGACATCAAGACACGATCAGCGTTTAAGCCTAGAGCAGCAACCGTCACCTTCCAAATCAGAATCAGTGCAATAATTAACGACCAACCCACGCTTATGCTCTGTTTTTCTTCTCACCAAATCTCAAATTTATTATAAAATCAATCTGAACTCAAATCAGGCAAGCGATCTCTCAAATATCTCAACCAATGAATATACACCACGCTGATCATAAACCGGAGTATTAACTCCGCTCCCGCTTTCTTCCCGCTGGAAATCGAAACCGACAGTGTCCTGTTTCCCCTGCCGGAGACTCACCGGAGTAAATTTGCAATGGTAGAAGACAAAGTTATGCTCGAAAAGGATGTGAAGAAATGTTCTAGTGATGGGAAGGTGTCGAAAAGAAGGAGGTTTATGCGTGCAGTTAAGGCTGTTCTGTTTCACATCAAACTGGTCAGTGTTCTGTTTTTTACATATTTTTCTGGAGTTTTGAAGGAATTTAATTGATGGGGTTTTTGATGATTTATTCAGAGTAGAAGAGATCGGGAAAAGGAGAAAATCGGAAGTGATTTGATGAGGAGATCGAACAGCGGTTTGAGTTTTCGGTTCAGAAAACGTAGCCACGAAATCGAGTCTTCGAAATCCGACTTGACCAAATCAGCCTCCACTCGCTCCACGTCATCATGTTTATCATCAGCATCTGTATTATCATCATCGTCCTCCTCCTCACCGAGGACATCAGTTTCATCGGTGAATCAAAACCCTAAACCTCAAAAACAGAACAATCTTAAAGAGCAGAGCAGTCTTAAAGAACAGAGCAGTCTCAGAGAACAGAGCATTAGTTTGAAAACAGAGGGTGAGATGCAGAGGAGGCTTGGTGCAATCGTGATCGGATTTTTTCTAATTTTAATGAGTCTAGGGTTAACAATTTTATGTGGAAAACTATGTGCTATTGCGTTTAATGCAATGTGGCTCATTTGCATACCTAAAAGATGGGGTCTGAGTTCGTCGATTGGGCCGGAATGACGACTGATAGAGTGGAAGAGCCGATCAAGGAACAGAGGAGGAGAGTGATAATGGAAGGTTTGCTTGATAGAAAACATCATCATCAATCTTGGCAGCTGCGGAAGTTTTAGTGGTGTAGTAAATGTATTCATTGATTGCTAAATGAATGAATGTGTGTGAATGAAATTGAATACATGAGACTTTTCCGACACACGAGAATGTTAGTGTCTTCTTCACTTTTAATGGCATATGTTTCGTTACAAGTATTTTTTAATGCTACCGATTACCAATTCAGATACAGTGCAGCAATAGCTATTTTGCTGTCAGAAACCCACAAAAATCGAACTTTTGATAAAGTTTTGTTAATATAGAAATAATTTCCGGAATTTGAAGATTTTTGTTATGCTTTGTGATGAGGAAGTCTACATTTGCATCGATAGATGTCTTGATCTGCTTTTGGGTAAGTTGTTTTGGCAGCATTTATTGTAAATTAGGGGAAGGTGAATTTTCTGGTCTAATAATAGTTAGGGAAAATGTACAATGAATAGAGCTCGAATTCAATGAGTAGAGACTGTTTTGATATGCAAAATATGGAAAATTCGATACGTGCCATTTTGTGCGAACTCAGTTTAGGAATGCCGTGTTGTGGAGGTCTTTTAAGTCGATTACGACAAATGCGAACTTGTCAGTAATATCATTGTGTAGTTGAGAATGATTGATCGTAGTCGTATAAAAGCTGCAACATACGTAGTTACATTGAAACATAAGCTACTAGGCAAAGCCTTAAGATGAAGATTCAGTGTAAAACACAACTTCCTCATTGTTATCAGCAAACAACATTAAAGACCTTGGAACCACCGGCATGTTCGTATCGACAAGTCCTTCGAGCATTTGAACAACCTGACCCATCGTCGGTCTATCGTTTTCATCATCTTGAATGCACCAGCATGCAACTTTGATCACTCTCTTCACCTCATTTACATCAACATTTTGTTTCAGTCTAGAGTCCAAAATGTCAAGTATTTCCTCATCATTTTCTTCATTCATGATTTTCGTCGAAGCAACTATCGGAAAGTAATTTATTTTCTCAAGATCATTTTGTTCCGAGTTTCTTCGTCCGGAAATAATCTCAAATAACACCATACCGTAACTGTAGACATCTGCTTTAGCTGTTATAGCCATCCCTGAAATCCATTCAGGTGCTAAATATCCCCTTGTGCCTCGGATAGTCGTCAAGACTCGACTAAAATCTCGACCCATCAGCTTAGCTAAGCCAAAGTCAGCGACTTTCGGACAAAACTCAGCATCCAAGAGTATATTTTCTGGTTTTATATCACAATGGATTATATGATCCCTGCATTTCTCATGCAAGTAGTTAAGTCCTCTAGCCATGCCTAAAGCAATATTGTACCTTGACGCCCAATCTAGCGCGATGGCCTTGCCTTGAAAAGATGTGCATCTAATGAGCCATTCGGCATATAATCATAGACTAGTAATTTCTTCAAGCCTTCGGAGCAGAAGCCGCGTAGACGTACAAGGTTGACATGTTGAACATTGCCAATTGTGCTAACTTCTGCTCTGAACTGTTTTTCACCTTGAGTCACACTCTCCAGCTTCTTCACAGCAATGGTAGTTGAATCTGTTAATGTACCCCGGAAAACTGATCCGAAACCTCCACCTCCTAATCTGTCTGAAAAATTCTTAGTAGCATTTTGAAGATCCTTGTACCCAAATGCCACCAATGAGCCTTCATTCACCTCATTTTTCGAAGATTCTTTTCTGTCGATCTTTAGAAGTATTAAGACCACAACAAGGGCTGCAACTGCTAGGGCAGTCACAAAACTGAGTACTAAACCTACTGAAAGTCCTTTGGTAGCAGTGGCATTTCCAGCCTTGATATAAAGAGTCTTTCCAGACGGGTCACCCGGTGAGTACAACTGCAAGCCTAGAAGATCGTCCGTCCACAGCGAACAATTTCTTTCGTAGGAATAAGCGGTGCAAGAGCAGTTTTTCAAACAAGCTGTTTTGCAGTCATTTTCATTTCTAGCAGGACTAAATGCAACAAGGTTAATAGGCAACTTCATGTTCTTATTGAATATAAAGTTCTCACTTCCCTTACCGTCCGAATCTTTATAAGAAGGATCATCACTGCATTTTAAGGACACCTTCCTCATGCACCCTTTCGAGTAATCCTTCAATCTCCATTCATCAGTTGACTTGGGCTCAAAGCCATCTACACAGCTGCAGAATTTTGATGAATCCTGATTGCATAACCCAAATGCGCCGCAAGGTGCATAAACCTGACACTGAGTACTTGGCTGTGAAGTAAGCATATTCCACTCCTTACTGGATTCCAACCATGTCAGTTGCTTCACCAAACCTGAAGAATCCATAACATGCCTAGATATCGTCGAAGGCTTATACAACGAATACATAAAATAGCTCTCATTCTCATTATAGACGAAACTGAAGTTATACACAACATTCAACCTCATTTCATAAATCAGACTCAAACTCTGGCCATCCCAAGTCCCACTGCTCCAGTACGTCACAGTGTCGTTCCACCGAAGAAAATACTGACTAGGCACATTTGTATCAGGTTCAAGTTTGAACAAACCAGGAGACGGGTCTTCGAATTCTTCCATGATTCTAAAATCTGAGTAGTATTTGTTATCCTGTTTATTCCAAATTTACTTCCAGGGAGCCAAGTGTCTGTAGGGTAATTGAAACTTTCCCATAAAAAATTTAATGGCCTTGTTTCAAACATGTTTTCCAGAACTAAATTCCCATTGTCTAACAGCACGGCTCGCAAAGAACTTAAGTTCTCGTGTGATGCCATGTTTGTCGACCAAATGGGTATTCGGGACTCATTCATTAGTACTAAGTTACCATTTGAAACTGTCAGCTCAGATGCATATTTATCTGTTATAGGTTTGTGTCTGTTTGCAACCCAAACCACAGTTTGTGTCGAAACCTTGTTGTACCAAATTCCTATGTAGTATTTTGGTAAATTACCTGGTTTGAAAAATCCAAGCCTAAAGTTTCCACCGGACGAAACAATGGTATGATCTCCAGTGAGTGATTGGGTTGCATCTATGGTATCTGCAGCTCCATCAGAAAGCATAACCCGAATAGATAAGCATATAAATACAAATACTAGCATTCTTACCGGACTGTCCATGATGGAAAATGACTCGAGAAACTTGGTTGCATTTTGCAGTTTCTTCGACTGAATAAATAGCGAACACTGCGTAACTCCCTCGCAACAGAACTTTAAAGTGAAGATCGCGACGGAGATATTACTCAAGTAAATTGTGGCATAAGTCAGACGGTAATGCAGCACACGAGCATGACTTTTGGTGTAACCAGATACTTCTTCTTGAGGCAACATTGTTTTTCTTTGCCAAAAGTCTAAAAAGACTGATGAAACCACTTTTCAGGTTCCCCAATTCGAACGCCACTCGAGTACTAATTATCGGTACTGATTTTCTCACATCGAAATGTATGATCGAAATAGCAGAATGATTTCCTAGATGAATAAATGCAACACAATATGTAACCAAAGTTCATATATCCTCATTAACAGCTACTCCTCACAGGCTCACACATCTCCCGTGCTATCGAACTTGTTCACGGGAGCACGGAAAGATCGTCACTGCTCTGATATCATGTAAAATTTCTAGACATATTCTGATATGCACCTGACTCAAAAGACTTGAATACTTGTAAGTGTATAAATTTAGCTTTGAATGTGAATAGCTCAGTGTCATTTTCAAACAAACATATGCAGTACAAACAAATTCAGTTAATACCAAATATTTCCAAACTTAGGGGTGTTTTTCGAAAATAATTCCACGGTGTAGACGCGACATAACAAAATCTATTAGACCTCTCAAGTTTTATAATATTACATAACAGACCCCAAGATTTCTCCATCCGAATATCCTATTCCTTCATTCAATAGATCTGTCGCAATCTTAGGGTTTATGAAATCAGACTGGTTGAGATAATTCTAGTAAATTCCTTGAACGTTGAAGCGAAGGTTGTTGCGCTGGTGGTTACGGTAGATTGATTGATTGATTGATTGATTTGAATCGGAGTAGGAGGAGTTGAAGATGGCGTGCGTGCACGATCACAACTGCGAGGATCATGACTGTTCTTCTAGTTGGTCTTTGTATAAACATATTGATATGTCCAAGGTCAGATTTTGTTGATGTTGCATTTGGTGCAGAAATCAGTGTTTTTTTATTATAAATGCTTTATTGATTTGTCTAGAGTTGTTAAGAATGGATTGTTGCGTGATTGATAGTTTAGTTATAAGATATGATGTGTAATGGGGTGTTCTATTTTTTCTTATTTGCAAGGTTTCTGCCCTAAATGAGGCTGTCCGAGGGAGTGTTAAGTCAGTTTTCAGAGCTTGGGAGCATCGCCTTGACTCTTCAGGGGTACATTATTCAGTGTTCACTACACTATTGAAAGTTTTTGCTTTTGACTGGTTGCTGGATATTTTCAGTACATTGGCAGTTTATACATCTAAAACAGTGTGATGGTTAAAGAAGATAATAGATTATTGATGGAGATAATTTTTTAACTTCTTTTAAGAAACATGCTAATAAGTGGTACATCCTATTCAAACATTTGAGGTTATTCTTTTTTTGTGCCTACAGGGTTATTTGGAGAGCAATGAAGGAGATCCGGAGTTGATTGTATTCATCCCGTAAGCATGCATGTTATTTGACTCCTGAGGCTTTGAAATCCATGTCACATTTAAATTTTATACTTGATTGCTTGAGAGAGGGCTTATTCAATTGTTTTCTACATTACAATTGCGTTTTATAGATTTACGTCTGATGTCAAGCTCAAGAGCATTTCAATTGTTGGTTGCTGAAGGAACAAGCCCTTCGAAGATGAGAGCGTGAGTCATGTTCTATTTAGAAACTGCTTTATCTGCAACATCAATATGCTTAGTTTCTAATCTGTACTGGAAGCTCCACCATCTCATTTAAAATTGTATTTAGATTCATCAATCGAGATGGAATTGACTTCTCTGATGCGCAAAACATGCAACCTGTTCAGGTAATTTCAAACCTGTCGTAGACAATGTCAAATTTCATCTAATTTTCAACATTATTGTAAACGTCTTATCATATTTTCCACATGATGCATAGGAATGGGATTTGGTTGAGAATCTTCAGGGTGAGCTGGAATATCAGACTAGGTAAGTAGCAGGATCTCTGAATCACTAGCTTAGGTGTCCATATTTCACAAATCCGATAAATAGGAATCATGAATGAAAAGGCCTGTTTAATGTGTATTTGGTTTCATCATTCTAGTTTGTCTTTCGGTTTTGGATCTCTTGACACCTGTAAATAGCTTTTGGCGTCACTCGAATTTCATGATTCTACGGCGATTTTTTGCGAGATAGATGAATTTATATATGCACAATAATTTCACATGCATTATGTCATTAGAACACTTGAGGAAAAACATGTTCATTGAATCTCTATCTTATCTCTAATTATGCTGCCAATCCACCAGCTTGAACATTTCAAGGTGGTTACACTGCTTAAATAGCTTGATCCATTCCTCCATATTTATCTATAATTTTTGTGTTGAGTACTTCATAATATTTTTACTTATTGGAATAGGTTTTCAAAATTTCAAAGTGTGGGAAATCTGACATTGCATTTCCCCGACAACTATGGAGGGGATACAAGTCAGATACTTTACATAGGCCTGAAAGGTGAAGCTACTCAGGCAAGTCTCTTCTCAACACAAAACTGTAATTCTTGTCGCTTGTCATGTGGCTCAATTTGATATAATGTGCTTGACAGTTGAAAAGGGATGTTGTTGCAACAATCGTCTATGAGCTGATGCCAAACCCTTCAGACCACAAGTAAGTCACTACTCACTAGCACTAGGCCTTCCGAAGTCCAAACATTATCTTAACAAATATGTTTCGTTTTCTTGCTTTTGCTTGCCTCTGAAATCAATATGATCTGGTGTTCAACCCCACAACTTTAAGTCATTCTATATTTTATGCCACCGAGACTAAAATTAATTGTCTTCTGAATCATTGATACAGGACGAAGGCTGAAAGTGGAGGAGGCCTGTCTCAAATAGAGTGAAGTTGACAGTCCAATAGCGATAAGTGATCAAGGCTTGTAGCATCTGTAAGCTACCAACTTATATGCATCACCATAGTTCTTATTTGTGTTTCTTTTAACTTTTATTTGCCTAAAAGCTTGTAGCATCTGTTAGCTATCACCAAAGATTACACATTGCAAGCAGTTGCTATGAAATCAAGGCTAGTGTTAATGTCTTCTAGAATTTGTTGAATGTTGAAAATTTTATCATCGTCAACATGCCCGTGCACCATCTTATTTTCAGGCATCTCTATGTAATGGCTGAAGTAGACATTACATTAGAGTACTTGCTCTACGCTGAATCCCATTCCATTTTTATTTGTTATTGTTATCTTATTTGCCATGATGCCATCTACTTCCCATTACATTGATTCTATTCTCGCCTTCATAATTGCACATCATTCTTTAGTCCTATATTCAAGTATTACATAATTGCACTTGATTACATGGGCATCCTGCTTATACTTTGGCTCAACCTTTTTATTTGCAGCTCCTAATTGGGTTTTGTCGTTTACTCGCAGATATCCTATGATGATCAAGAATACAAAAGCTTTTCAGTTGAATAATAAATCAATTTCCTGGCACTTTACTACGTGTGTTCGCCTTGTAAAATCCAAGTAATTATTCTAGTTACCTTGGTCAGTGACATCAGTATCTGGCGTGAGAGGTACTCGATTCCATCTTTTTCTTATTACAGTAACTTAAACCCACAGTTTTGTCATTAAAACCAAAATGATTATGAAGCTTAAAGCTAGCTTCATTTTTTTTTTTTTTTTGATTCAAGGTGAGAACATTTCAAAGAGAAAGATATTACAAGTCGTGCGAATGAAACATAATCGAAGGGAAAATTCTAAGACAACTCTACGGCGAGGAAGTCTCGTAAATGCAGTTTGTGAAGCAGGCCATGCTCGGCGTCATCCCAACGAACTCACCACAGTCCATGCATTATCCGGACTCGAGAAAGAACTCCAAAGGCATCCAGCCACAAGATCAAGAAGGCAACAGGGCCAGAAAAAAACAGAAAAGACAGAGTAAGAAAACTGGCCCAACAGGCCCAAGGCAGCAAGCTCAGCCGCATCAACCACACTCGCCCAGCCAAACCCTAGCGCCGCCGCCCGAACGCCAAGCCACCTGCTGCTGCCGCTGCAGGCCCCAGTACAGCCGCACTCCGCTCGCAGCGTCCCGTCCGCCGCACCGCTGCACAGCCGTGAGCCATCCCAGATCTGCGCAGTCGCGAGCCATCCCTAGATCTGCACAGCCGCATTCGTTCGCCGCACGCCGTCTCCAATCCGCTCGCCACTCGCTGCCGCCCAGATCTGCAGCGCACCGCACGCCTCCCAGCCACGACCTCCCAGCCTCCCAGCCTCCCAGCCACGACCTCCACTCGTCGTCCACCATGCCTCAACCCCCACTCGCCGCTTCAGATCTGCCGCCAGCCACCCAAACCCTGTCAAACCGTCCGATCCGAAGCCTGCCGCCCTCTCACAAACACACCAACACCACAAAGCACCGAAGACCTGAACCCACCGTGGCTGACAAAAGACTGGCCCTCAGCCACCATATGTGCTGACACAGAACTGGGGAGGCAGCCCCAGCCTGGTACCAAATCCCAGCCAGAAACCCCAAACCCCGATGAACTCGAGCCAAAGGGACTCAAGGCGCGGAGAAAGGCTAGTTATTAAACTAGAGGAAAAGCTTTAGGAAGGATCCTAAAGAAGGAAAGGAAACAGGAAAGGAAAGCAGATCTAGTGAAACATGAAAGGAAAATGCGAGATCTCCTAGGGGTAGAGAAGAAAGTCCATCACTACATGAGGATGGGTTTCTTGCTCCACCCCGGAGTAGAGGCAATCGAAAATTCTGTCAAGAGAGAAGGAGGAGTGTTTTTTGATGGCGTCTTAATAAACCATATAAGCCGAGTTAACTCAAAGCTAGCTTCATTTGGTTACCTAATATTTTAGGTCCTGAACAAAAGTTAGCTTTTCTTTTAGTTAGATGCTAGTTTAGCTGTTTAAAGTTTGACTCCTTTTCCCTTTGAACAATTGTTTAATATGCATTATTGAAACCTGCTTGGTTTAGGTCTGCCACTAATCATACACTGATTACAAGCTTCTTAGCATCTACTACTTTAAACAAGATGAAAATGAAACGTGTAAACTTCAATGTTTGCGACATAAATCCATCATTGTATCCCATTTTCACCTACTATTAAATATGAGTAAAGGGCATTTGGTTAAACTGTTGCATTAGAGTGAACTTGTCACAATTAAGTGTCACATAATAGCTCTGTTCAATAAGAGAGTTAGCAAGACAGATTATATGAAAAGTTTATATTACATATGCTATGACAGCAACAAAAATTATGAGGAAAGTAGGGATACAAAGTTCCTAATTTACAATAAGTTTCAACTGATCTGAAACTGTTTTTATGCATCGCCTAGGCCAATATAAGTTCACTAGTGGCGGTGGTGCATGCACTCAGCAGGGGTAGTCGGAAACCTAGTGTTATCAGAACAATAGTCATATATCATGTGCTTAGCACGCACCCACATGAGCTGATGACTCTGGTGAAGGCTAAGCTCAGCCAGAGTTGGCTCATCCCACCAGTATCTTTTCTGACCATTACTACTACATTTGCTAGCAACATCTGTCTCAGGAGTTGCAACAGCTTCACACCCATTAATATCAAAGCCTTTGTATGATGCTACAAATGGTGCATGGGCCCAGTTGGTCTTTACTAACCCACCTTGTGTGGCCCAGTCATCTGCATTCCAGATTGAACTGTACACTCCCATTGCCTGATCTTTTGGGAAAGGTATCCCTTGTTTCTCCATGTTGCTGTGGACTCTTATGGGTGTCTCATCCACTAAAAATCTGAAACATATAAAAATTCAAATACAATTAGAAAGATCCAATTTTGATTGAATCCATGAGGACCCATTTCATCATTTAATCAGTTTATGGTGATGGGCAGATGCTAAAGGTATTGCCTCAGGACACACGGTAGATATGTCAAATGGGGCGGGTACGGGCGGGTATGACCCGATTATAAAGGGTAACGGGCATAAACGGGTAACGGGTATTATTTACCCGTTCATGTAAACGGGTATAAACGGACGGGTATATAGAATAACGGGTATAAACGGGTAACGGGTATTAATTTACCCGTTTACCCATTAAATACCCGTTTATCCATTAATAACTCATTTACCCTTTAACTACATATTTTTATTTTACCAACTATTCTATTATTTGTAAAATACGAAAAATGATTATCTAATTTTTTAGTAGATTGATGGTAGTTTATGAGTAGAACTTGATGAATTTTTCTAATGAAATATAACGGGCGGGTAATGGGTGGCCCTATAATAAACGGGTATAAACGGGTAACGGGTATGATTACCCTTTATCTCTAAACGGGTGGGTATAGACGGGTATTTTAACGGGCGGATAAAGGGCGGGTAACGGATAATGGGTAATTTTGACATATCTAACACACGGCACAAGTAGAGGCAGAGACAACACATATTCTGCAGCACTGTAAAGCCTTAAAAATGGGACCTTTGGTCCTTATCATCATCTCATCTTCTCACCTCCCTATATTTTTCTAGTGCTAAATTTTATAAAACCTCCTCCATCATTCCTGCTCTATGATTGATTCAGCAACTTCATATCATTTATAGACTTTATATTTTTGTCTTTTTCATAGAGTAAGTGCCATTCATAGGGTCAAAGCCTCAGAGGAGGACTCAATGAACTTACACAACTTGGCGCTGGTTCCATAGGATGGAGTAAGAGTGAAACTCCACAGTTGGATCAAACCAGAGATTAAGCCTCTGCTCCCTATTCCCAACTCCATTCACATACACATTTGTTTGCACCACATAAGGCTCACCAGAAGTATTACCAAGAAACTCAAAATCAAACTCATTATGAGTTGGTCCATCTGATGACATCTGTTAGAAGCAACAAAAATAAGTCATTTCTCGAACTAAAACAAAGTTCCAAAATATCAAAGATTGCAAATTTTTCATGGCTATCCAATCCATAGTACAAATGTGGGACTAAAGAACATTTATTGGAGTCACGATAGTGGATTTAAATCTCAGTGTTAGGTAAATGTTGCTATTAGCCTGTGTTCTTATCTTCTGAAATGGTAAAGCCAAGCAAATCAATGCTCTGCATATAGTAAAGTGCATCACTTCACCAAATCCACTGAATGATAGCATGTGAAGAAGCAAGTTAAAAATATCAAAGATTCAAAAAGATGTTCATTTTATGATTAGAGATATTAAAGTGGTTAATATTGAGTTAAAGTGGCATACATAGAATGCAGTGACAGTGCCAGCAGAGTCCCCTTCTACAAGTTTGATCTGAACAGTGACCTTTCCAAACATGTATTTGCTCTTTGATCCAAAACCAGCCCCTAAATTTCCAAAACCCCATCAACTCATTAGCATTTTAAACTCCAAAAGATCAAATTTTTGGCACTGAAATTCTGTTTAGCTTACCTGAATAGTTGTCAAGTTTGAGCTTGAGAAGCTCTCCATCATACTCAAAATGATCCTGAGCCCAGCTCGGTTGAAACAGCTCCTCAAACTTAGCAGCTGAGGCCACATACACCACAATCAAGAACAAGCTAGAAAACACTGCAGACCTTGAGACAGCCATTAGTGGAATAAGTGTTGATGAGATGATTTGATGAGATATGAAAATCCACTGCAACAACACTCAGGTTTTATAGCACGTTTCTGGGAATGGCTTCTTTCACAAGCCCCACACTCGTTTCAGTGTCCACGTCATACGACACGTAGGCAGACATGTATTTACTGACGTGGAAAATCGTATGAATTATTTTGTAGATACATTAAACTGCTTTTTGAAAAAATAGTCGTTGGATTTGAAGTAATTTGCTTAGCTGGAGAAAGCTGTGTGGGGGACAGAACGCAGTACGACATGTCGTTTACGAATGGTGGGCAGGATGGGGAGGCGAATGTCAGCCAATGAATATTCGCCACGTGTTTTTACAGCTGTGATGCTCTTCTACAGTTGTCACTCGTTACTGTTCGTTTCAAAAAAGCATCTGCTTTTATACGAATTTAAAATTTATTTATATTTTGTGAAACGCACGTACACTGAGCATACTTGCCAATGTTGTCTCGTGAGCAGGGTTCAAATTGAACCGGGCTGGTTTAACTCAAACCAATTGGTTCAATTCGAATTAAATCGTAACTCTGATTGCCTAGACTAAACCAACCCTAATTTGGCTATAAAATATGTAGTCTAGCCATGCCAAATCCTGCAACAAAAGCTGTAAAGACAAAACTGTGACTCATGCATTTTCTTGATATTTTTTTTAATAAAATGATGACATTTTGATAACTTAATTATTTTTCAGTGTCGTAATTCTAAATAATAAATTTGAAAGAAAATCAAATCGAACCGACTCGAGTGTAAGAACCTAAAAGAGAAGGGGAAGGAGCTGGCAGCAAAAATGAAAAAAGAGAGCATAAAATGATTCTCAATTAGCTGGATATGCATTCTCTTCTTTAACTTTAAGCATTCCTTTAGAAGAGGAATTAGGCAGGAATGGAATGGAATGGAAGTTGGCTGATGTAGAGAGATCTGCAAATGTAAAGCTTGTAGGATCACAGCTGTAAGCCTGTAAAATAAGAGACAAGATTCAAAGACAACCAAAACATGAATAGAATATGGGTGGCAAATGTTCATCATCTTTTTTTCATGAGACAAGTACTGAAACAGTTCATTCACTGTCATTTAAGTGATTATATGTATGTACTATTTGAGATTAAATGATGGAAGAGACTGAATTGAATTCCATTTACATTGATATGAATACAAACTTGTTGTTATTAGTTATTACTAAATGTTTGTATCTGGATCTTAGGGCAGGTGTGACACATCCTCATCTCACTGTCTTATTAACTTTACAACTTGTGATCACTAATCAATTTCATTTTATTTATTTGATGGACTTTGAATGGTAGTAATGTATGATTGTTTTTCAGTGACTAGCTAGAAGGCTATAATCACTTGATGACAAATGAGTACTTAAAATATACTCACTCCGTAAAGAAATGGGCAGAGGGTAACAGTGAGTGTTGAAGTAGATGATGGGAATGGGAGTGGGTAGCAGAGGCTCTCATTATATGAGTCTACAACTGGTGGTGGTGCAGTGCACGCAATTTGAAATCCTTCATATGATGTCATTCCTGAACACCTCTTTATTTTTTTGCGTGCAGTTAACATGTCATCACCTTTCTATTTTAAGCCATACTTATCTGCTAGTAGTAATTTCACAGCTCACAGGCCATCACTCCCATCTACATCTCCCTCTCCTCAATACTCACAAATTCAATCCGCTTCTGCTGCATCAGATAACCCTAACCTAGACCATGACAGCCATCTAGCTAACCCCATAATAACTTGTTGATATTAGTGTACTAATTTTTTCGTACCTTATTATAGTGAACGTTTAGCATTGGACACGGCCAAACAACTTCTCCATACAAACGGTCTTCACAAAGTCTATCATCACACATATTTTGTGAATCCGTAAAGGACGAATGCTGTTGAAATTTGAACAATCCATCAATGCATGCGTACATAAATATTTGTAGGGTAATGCTTCTTGAGAGTGAATGAGCTGTGAAGAAGTGGGTAGACAAGTGAGCATGAAGTGACGGCTGGTGCATACAAAAAACACCACAAACATCAAAGTTAAGTGCCCATAAAATATAATATCATCACTTGTCACACATTACTATAAAACACACACGTGAATCTTACATTATCAAAATGCAATCAAACAAAACATGTACTAAAACAATGTTAGCAAATATCACAATTTGTGCCTTTGAGATCTCAAATCAATATTCAAGAAAACTATTTTCTATCAAGGAGACACAATCTCAAAACCAATGCATGTATAAATGAAGCAAAATGATCGAATACGAAACCCTAAATTGTTTGAGTGTGGGCCCTGATTATGCATGGCATATTGACTTTGTAATTGTTGTTTCCAACGTGTCTCATTTAGTTTAAGTCTTTTAGGATTTCTTATCCTGAACACTATACTAAACTATGCATGCTTTAGTGATCAACTGTTGAGTTACACTATGTGCAAGGTAGTGTATGACTTTAGAGTTTGATTTTGTATGCATTCATTCATTAATTGGTACTACTGAATGTTACAACTACTCTCTTTTTTCCAATTTATTGAGCATTGCAATGCAATCAATTCCTTTGTTTAATTCGCTAGCTGTTTCCATTAAATTCATCATCCAAAATGGGGTCAGAAAATAGTCAGTATCAGAAATTCAAATCTTGATGCAGACGTTATTGTATTTAACAATGATCCATCATTAGGATCCTATCCTGGACAAACTTGGGCCGAAACACGTCATACCCGGATAAGCCCATTCAGCCCAAAACCATCGAGAAGCCCAATTTAATCAGCCCATTTTCAACTACTATATAAACCCATCATCTCGACCGGATTGCACCAAAACCCTAATTTACAAATGGGACGAGTGATCCGCGCACAGCGTAAAGGAGCTGGCTCAGTGTTCAAATCCCATACGCATCATCGCAAGGGACCCGCGCGATTCCGTTCTCTTGATTTTGGAGAACGAAATGGATACATTCGAGGCGTGATCACCGAGATCATTCATGATCCAGGTCGCGGAGCGCCACTAGCTAGAGTCACGTTTAGGCATCCGTTCCGTTACAAGCATCAGAAAGAGTTGTTTGTTGCGGCGGAAGGGACTTATACTGGTCAATTTGTGTACTGTGGAAAGAAGGCGACTTTGGCGGTTGGGAATGTGTTGCCGCTTAGATCGATTCCTGAAGGAGCGGTGATTTGTAATGTTGAGCATCATGTTGGGGATCGTGGTGTGTTTGCTAGGGCGTCTGGGGATTATGCTATTGTTGTGTCTCACAATCCTGAGAATGACACTAGCAGGTGAGTTTATTGAATTTAATTTTGGCATTGAATCGTTGAGAAATGCCATTAGATTTTGTGATGCTGTTAGTTAGAATTTAATTTCCTAAATGATTCAAGTTTTGAACTTTGTAGGTACAGTTGACTCATTTTGATGTGGATTGAATGTGGGAGGGTGTTAGATATTCATGTTTTGATGATTGTGCTGTTTTGAGCAAAGTTGCTAAATTTCTGGTTAATTGTTACATTTAAATTGGGGCTGAGGGGTGTTACTATTTGTTGAACTAGTCATGTGTGCTACATATTGGATTTGAAGGTAAAAAATTGTTTGCTTAACTCAAGTTAGAGAGAGCTGTACATTCTTAGTTGCGCCTTATGATTTTTATTCTTCTTTATTAAGCAGTGATATTGGTATTGAAATTAACTGTTCCAAATGGCTGTATTAATATGTTTAATTTCTTAATTAATTTTATGATCAACTTAGGATCAAGCTTCCTTCTGGTGCCAAGAAGATTGTTCCCAGTGGTTGCAGAGCCATGGTAGGACAAATTGCCGGTGGAGGTAGAACTGAGAAGCCAATGTTGAAGGCAGGAAACGCATACCACAAATACAGAGTGAAGAGGAACTGCTGGCCTAAGGTTCGTGGTGTGGCTATGAACCCTGTGGAGCATCCTCATGGTGGTGGTAACCATCAACATATTGGTCATGCTAGTACTGTTCGTCGTGATTCTGCCCCTGGACAGAAGGTTGGTCTTATTGCTGCCAGAAGAACTGGTCGGCTTAGAGGACAAGCTGCAGCCTCAGCTGCTAAGGCTGATAAGTAGTGAATTGATTGTTTTATTAGATGTTTTTCAAAGTTTACTAATGAAAGTTGACATGGTTTTGAATTTGGAAGATTTTGTGCT
Organism: Sedum album; assembly: GCA_006409495.1. NCBI lineage: Eukaryota > Viridiplantae > Streptophyta > Magnoliopsida > Saxifragales > Crassulaceae > Sedum > Sedum album. The sequence continues at coordinate 55,132 of QZGG01000585.1, read as the reverse complement.
TCAGTGTGTTATTAGTTTGTCTTCATGCATAAAGTCATGTCCTATGAAATACAAGTAATCCATTGATTTACATTGAAGAAACTTCAGGAAAAATTTGTACATTGCTTGAACCACATGAAATTGGTAGTACAAGACTACATGTTATTCTACTAGAACTAAAAAAACTGTTATTTTGTGAGTTGCTGAGTGACATTGGTTTGTCTATCTCAAACTCAAAGTCAAAATAAGTGAATTTACAGACACGTGTTTGCATTAGAAAACGGAGTACTAAGTTAATGGACTTATCAATGCACTTAAGTTCATTCCAAAGGAGGCGGCATTCAGTCCAGGCGCAGCACCACATTCACTTCAGGTAATGCTTTGAGTTCTGCATGAACTGACTTTGAGGACTTGGTATTAGAGTTAAGTGACGTTTAAGTGAAAGCTTAGGACTTTTTTGTCTGCTACATGAATACTTCAAATTTTTAAAAGTCAAGTTGTGGAGCAAAGCTGTGTAATCTAATGTGATTCTTCATATACATACCACACCCAAACAGACAACAACATGTCTAAAGTGTTACATTATATTTATACAGACTAATTTAACTTGGAACAAAGCATAGGTAAAGATCTCGTTCGCGTATGATTTCCATTTCGGAATTTCATAATTTTTGACATCTGATTCTGCATATTCTTGCATACTTTTTCCAGTTCGACGACTCTCCACTGCATTCCGTGAATATCCTCTTTTAGCTTCAGGTTGTCCGTGCTGACATCTATTTTTTCCTTGATACTTTTTGTAATGTCAGAATAGAAATTTTGAGGATATTCCTCAAAGTTGACGTTTTTAAGAACACTCTTCAACTTCAGGTGCTGAGAAATGATAACCTTCACTGCTGGTTTTGATGGGAATTTTGCATTTTGCGCAAGGTGAGCGCAGGCTTCGGTTGAGAGCTTGTCGTAGTTGAGTGCAACGCATATTTTCAGCTTATCTTCTTTAGATATTCCTGAATGTACCTATGAAAGTAAACAGACATTTTCATTCAGAAAATCTCACAATGAGATGCTAAAAATATTCTAATAAGTTATCAGACGTACCTGAATGTACAAATCAATTGCGCGATACACACCATCATAAGACTCTCTAGCAAAATCAGGCAAGGCTGTGGCTAGTGCAATCATTTTAGAAGGCTTCAAAGATGGATCTGGTGCCACTTCTGTCATGTACATATCCATCAACTTTGCAACATTCTTTATACGAATAGTTGACATGTTACAGCATCCTCCATGAACAAATACTTTCACCAGACGCAATACTAAATTCACATTGTACAAATACTTCATCCTGTTTCGAGATGGAAGTAGCAAATTGTCCAATGTGGCCTCATCTAGCCGAGACCCTATCATTCTCTCCAACTTACCGCTGCAGGATTTCTCTACTTTTGCACTTGAGGTGATTCTCAGCAGCCCCATTAAGCTTTTGAAGGAAATTACACTCCAGTCGAGCAAGTACAGCATGTCAATGACTGACATGGTAAGCTTCAGCTTCTCATCATAGACTGCTACAGGATACTTTGATCTATGGTAGAAGAACAAAAACTTACTAATAATAGCATTGTCTAGTTTCTGAGAAATCATTAGTTTCACTATTTTTTCTAGCAACTCAGTGCTCAAAAATTCAAGATCCTCAAACCACCAAGTCACGCGAAACAAGCTACTTTTTACCGAATCAGTGCTTTTGGTATCACATGATAACCGGATGGCAGAACTCTCCGATGAAGACAATGAAAGACATGAACTAGTATCACCACCGAAGCCAATCGCCTTACAACCATCAATGCATTTCTCCAACAGACTTGAAGAAGTTCCAAACCTCAATGTTTCTTGACATTGTTTCAAAACTGCCATTAGCTCATTCCAACTCCAGTAATCCATATCCTTCAAAACCTTCTCAGTTTGTTGGACTAAGTTTTCCACTCCAACAACATCAAAAGTGTTATCCATTTCCATATAACACGCAGCAGAATCCAGTAGACAAATATTGAATGGTGTTATAGTGATGCAGCCATTGCTGTAACAGAACCTTGTCATTAACTCAAAGCTCCTTGCTCCTCCAGGAAAGTCATTAAAATTGACTTTCAGTTTTCTTGTCGGACAGGTAGTTGGATTCACTCTTCTGAACAGTTTGCATAATTTACTTGAATATGCACATAGAATCACCTGCAAATTGGATAACTAATAAGCTTTTTTCTCAACACAACGTTGAAATTTGTATCAACAAGCATCATAATTACTGCATAGAATTGTTTAGTTCAATGAAGTAAAGTATGTAACTTGAAGTAAATAAGGGTATGGAGGGACAGAGGTGATGGAGTTGGGGTACTGATCATTACTAGGAATTGGTAAGCAACACAATAAATGTATGAACAGCTAACATCAAAGTCTATGGTGAGAAAAGATGTGAATGGAGTAAATGTTGAGAAAAGCATTAAAGTGCCACTCTTCTTTTATACCTATTGAAGCATTTAAGTGTACATATCATATTCAGAAGCACAGAAATGGAGGCAAAAGAAAGTAAATAGCAGCTAACAGATGTAGTGGTTGAAAACCCAGATGAAGATGATCATGATTTGATGCTATGAGGATGATTTAGTTCAAAAAATTGGATTTTTACCACAACCCAACTCAAAAGATGGGATTTTGAGAAAGGGAGTGAAACATTGATCAGGGTACCTTATCAACAATGAAAGTCTCTTCTCCATTGACATCTACTTCAAGCAGCTGGTTACAGGAGTCTTCTGCCATAACCAAAACCAGACATATGTACAAGGAATTCAATTGATTCAGATGGTTTTGGAAGGAGACAAAATGGGAAGAAGATGGAAGATGAGTCAGCAATGTGGAATGGTATATTCTGAACCAGAGACTATGAGACAAACACACAAGATATGTAGTGTGGTTTATTTATGAAATGGAAATTGGTGAGTGACTCAAATGTATCAGCAACTGAAAGAAAGAAAGATACGACACTCAACTGTACTAAATGCTGGAGAAGCCATACATAATGCAGTTTTGTTGATTAGATAAACAATACAAAAAACAACCTTGTAAATGGCAGAGAGCATGTATACCATCCATCATATGTGTGTGTGATGCATTTGTATGTGTATAGAATGAGTGACAAATATTTAATACTTGTGACTGTGAGCAATCATTGTATTTGTGTGCCCACTAAACCTGCCCATTTTTATACCTATAATTGTATTAAGGTACATTACTACTAGTGAGTTCGATAATAAATCGATTAATACAATATAAAGAGATCTGAAAAGTTGATTCTCGTTTACATTTGATACGTGGCGGACAAGGCTGATACTAATCACAAAGGTAAAAAAATGTACAAAACAAAAAAGCATTACATGCATTTCATTCATATTTGGGTGATCATTTGTACGCATATATCCAACGTATATGCCTTATACATCAAATGCAAGCCCCACCCTAATGGTGTCAACAGACAACCACAATCCTCAACTTTTCAGCAAACATGTATTTTCGAGTTCACCGGATCTAATCTCAGATTACTCCAAACAAACAAATCTATATTAGACTTGTCCCGTTGTCCGTTGCCTATCAAATTTCAACATCTATTATGTGAATAAACAATGATTTTGAAGTAACCAAGTGTGAAAACAACTACTATAAAATCTTCACATAGTTTTGGGTCAGCATGTCATTATATTGTTTTGCCTTTTGTTTCTCAATAATATAAATATAAAAACTCATCTTTACATAGAGCATATAAGTTGTTTTAACATGTAATGACGATTACAATTCTACAAGTGTCACAAGTTGTTCAATATACATACTACATTGGAATATTTTTTTTTTTTTTTTTTAAAAAAAACTGGATCGGTGACAGTGCCTTTTATTAATTATAATCCAAAGAGCCTGGATTGTGGCTAATACAAAAGCAGCGGAGCATAACCTCGAGCGTCAGCTGGAAGATAAAAATCCACCAAGCTTAAAACGCCGAACGATCTAGCTCAACCTAAAGAATATTGCACACATACGCATGTTTAGTCCATGACAGTAATGTAAACAAGAATTAGATAAAAATGTCATCTTGCGGTCTGATGCTGTGAAAAATGGGAGGAGCAAGGAGCTCAAGGTCATCCTGAGAGATGAGCACACACTGGGGAGGACGCGAGACGTCAAATGGGATACGGTTTATGTCAGCAAGGATTGATACTTTGGCCACTTTGGATAGAGAGTGCTTGGAGTTGTAGGATCCTCTAGGCATAGTACACACTATGGAAATCACCGCATGGTTTTGGGCTGGAGAAATTCTTTGAAAGATTGCCTCCGAGAAGATAGACAAAATACGTCGACGATGGTAAAGCACTGTATGAGGAACCTCTGTTTCCGGATTGGCAAGATTCCAAAAACAATGATGAGATGATTGAATGAAGGTGACTTGGAGGTTTTCATCCGTCACCGCTAGACAAATTTGTCTTAAAAAAGTCTCCAATTCCTCCAAAGGATGGGAGCGTTGAATACAATCCACTATAGCAAGCTTAAAGGTTCCCATGCTATTCCTTACTAAACCAGCCATTATTAAATTGCCTTCACGAACGAGAAAAGCAATATTTAAGCTGCAGCCATCATCTGGAGGTCGCCAAGTGAGCCAGAGAGGAGGACGGGTCTGTGTGATAGGGATACGAATGTGTAAAGCGTGCAGAGTGCGAAGTACCTGGTCAGACCTGCAAACGGGAGCTTTGATGAGGGGAGCGAGCTGCATGGCCCAACTACAAACATGGTTCCAAATGTTCCGAGTTTTGGAGCCAAAAATGATCGCATTACGAGATTTCCATAGTTCCCAAACAGTGCAGCTCGCGACTGTTGCAGCTAAGCAATCCAAAAAGTTCTCTTTATTTCCTTGAAGCCAAATTCTACGAAAGCCATGCAAGCTAGATATGCTAGGACGGTCAAAAATAATTCCAAGCTTATGCCAAATAACTGAAGCCCATCCTCCAAGAAATAACAGGTGCGTAGTTGATTCCATGCTCGAGGTGACACAACAAGTGCACTTAGAAACCAGAGGAATCGAAAGGCGCATGATGTTGTCATCCGTCGGTACAACGTTATGAAACACTTTCCATATGAAACAAGAGACCTTAACCGGTATCCAAGGTCTCCAAATGAGATCACCATATCCCTGAGCACCATACCTGGTTTGATACAATTCAAAGAAACTTTTGGTTGAAAACTGGCCATCCCCTGAATGTTTCCAAACAAAGAGATCGTCAGAGTTCGACCAAACCACATTTTGGAAGATAGCATGGTCTTCACGCGGGACGCAATCAAGAAGGTAATTCATTTACGTGGGTTAGTCACAACTTCTTTGACCGCATCCCAGCGAATACGAGAAGGAGCCTTAAAACCATAACGATCACAAATAACACCAATAGATGTTTCTCCATTTCCAAGTCTCCAAGTACCCATAAGACGTAATGTCGGTACAAGATAAGATATTGCGTTCCATAGAGGAGATCCAGATTGTCCAACCTTAAAACGAGATCTCGCGTATCGAGCCCAGAGGGAAGTGCCATTGATGAAGGACCAAGCACGTTTTCCATGCAAAGCCAACATAACGCTCTTTGGATTACGAATCCCAAGCCCACCATATTTTCTATCACAACAAAGCCGTTCCCAGCCAATCCAGTGGCGACGTTTTCGGTTGCCATCATCCCATATGAATGACATCATCAAGGAGATAAGTCGATTCAAGGTGCCAACAGGTACTGGTAGCACCATCATAGCATGAATACTCATGGAGTTAAGAATTGAGTTAACAATTTGGACTCGCCCTCCCATAGACAGAAGGTGTTTAGCCCATCCATAGATGCGATCATGAAACTTTTTCTCCAAAAATTGAAAATATGAGATTAATGTACGTCCTCGGTAGAGAGGAACGCCAAGATATTTCATTGGTAAGCTAGCTTCAGTAAAGCCAGTAATACCAAGGACATGTCCACGCTGATCATCGTCAAAGTACGAGGGAAAAATAATCATGCTCTTGGATGAGTTGAGCTTTTCTCCAGACAGAACACAAAACTTATCAATAAGCTTGAGAAGATTGGTAAGAGACTCTTTATCGTTATTTGTAAAGATTAAAATATCATCGGCGAAGAGGAGATGATTTATCTGAAGAGCTCGACGTAAAGTAACGTATGGAAGAATTCTGTGACTTTCAACTTTGTTATTAAGACTTTTACTAAACCATTCCATGGCAAGAAAGAACTAGGCGATAAGGGATCGCCTTGCCGAACTCCCCGTGACGAACGAAAGAATCCAAATATATCGCCATCCCACTTTATCGAATAGTAGCAGTTAGAAATACAACGAAAGACCAGGTCACACCATTGCTCAGAAAAACCAAGGCGACGCATCACTCTAATAAGAAAACTCCACGAAATCCGATCGTATGCTTTTTCCATATCCAGTTTAATAAGCGCGTTACCTCCAGTGACCTTTCTATCAAGATCATAGGCCAAATCATGAGCAAGCGCAATATTATCATGCATAGATCTACCTGGGACAAAACCGGCCTGCTCCGGACTAATTATAGACGGAAGAAGGATGCGAAGACGTTTCATCAGAATATGAGAAATAATTTTATGATTAAAGTTGCATAAGCTGATTGGCCTTAGATGACTGATGTGTGAAGCATTTTCTTGCTTAGGTATAAGAACAAGGTGCGTAGCTGTGAAGGAGGGAGGCAAGTGATGACCCATAAAGAAGCATCGAATAGCATGCTCCAAGTCCTTGTGGATAATGTCCCAACAAGATAAATAAAATTGGCCAGTGAAACCATCTGGGCCAGGTGCACTTTCACGGTTCATATTCTTAATGGCATTGAAGATCTCCTCACTAGAAGGAATCGAACAAAGGTCTGCGTTATTTTCTGAGCAAACAATGCATTCCATCACCTCGAGTTCCACCGGTGGTGGCGGAGGAGAATATCCATTAAAAAGGTTAGAAAAAAAACCAACAGCTTTTTCTCCAATAATATTACGGTCATCAGTAAAAGAGCCATCATCTTGACGAAGATGGAATCTGCCACACGCATTGCGCACACGGATAGCTGTATGGTAGAACTTGGTGTTACGATCACCTTCTGCATTCCATTGCATACGCGCCTTAGCACGAAGCATATCCGCATTAAGCTGTCGAGTGTCCATGTATTCTGTTTTACACTCATCAAGCTCTCTTTCGATATCTGAAGACCAGTTCTGCTGAAGAACCGCTTCAAGGGATGAGATTTTAGCATGAAGGGTGCGGGCCTTGGTGTTTAAATTACCAAATACGCTCCAGTTCCACTCCCTTAATTTGCCACGGAGGCGCTTTAATTTTAGACCAAAATTCAGTAAGGGATTGGTATGAAGGGATCCTGTCCAATGAGTTCGAACAAACTCCATAAAGTTAGCATGACTTTCCCACCCTTTTTGGTAACGGAAGAAAGCTTTCCGAATTGGAGTATCTTGAGTTTGAACTAATAAGGGGCAATGATCGGATTGGCGCACCCTTGGTAAATGTTCCACGTGAACTCTCGGCATTATAGATAAAGCCAAATCATTGACAAGGACGCGGTCAAGACGTTCCCATATACGACCGTCAGGTTGATTGTTCGACCACGTAAATCGGTTGCCATGAAAGCCGACATCAATCAATCCAGCTTGAACTTGGAACATATTAAATGCTTGGATCGAAGAATCATCATCTTGATTCCCGCCCTGTTTTTCTTCCCATGACGAAATGGCATTGAAGTCGCCAGCAACCATCCATGGGATCGTCAGAGTCTCAAATTGATCAACAAGCTCGTCCCAAAAAACCTGTCGATCAGCATGGGTACACGGAGCATGGACGAAAGTACATAAGCAATTAAAATTAGAAGTAGCATATGAAACAGAAACTGTAACCTGATGGTTGCTCCACTGGAAGTTTTCCATAATGATATCATTTGACCATAATATCCAAATACGGATATTCCTTTCAGCACCATGAGCATAATTAGGGAACCCCAATTGACGGGATAGAGGGGCAAGGCGGTAATGAGCAATCTTGGGCTCAATAATAACAAGAAACTGAGGATGATGACGCACAACTAAATCGTTGAGATGGGTGGAAGTACGTCTATTCCCCACACCTCTAGCATTCCAACAAATGAATTTAAACATTAGGAAGAGATGATGCGAAACCCTCTCTCTTGGTGGACTGTGCCTTAGTTTCATGTGTACCGACAGGCGCTGACGTAGCTGTGTTCTCCCCTGTAGTAGTCCTAAAATTAATGATGGCTCCTTCTTTGTCTAGCGTGGGATTGGCATCCCTACCACTAATCGGTATCAAACAGCTTTTTGGATCGTTATTTGGTTCATTCTGCAAGTAAGGGTTCCCTGTGTCTTTATCTTCATTTTCTGCTCCTTCAGACAAGATGTGGAATCTGTTGGCATGAGATTGTAACATGTTAGCATCATCTCTTAGGATTTCGTTAATAGTTGGCGAATCTAATCCGCTAGAGTTATTTATAGGATTCACTTGTGTAGGAGCCAAGGTAAGTTTCCGTGATTTTTTCTTTGAAAACACATGCCATTGAGGATTGGTCTTGTCTTGACTACTTTGATTGTCCCTTTGAGGGTCCACAGGAGGGGCGATAACAAGGCTACCTTTGGTTGGATTTGGAATGTCTTTGTTTGCTCCATCTGTGACGGCCACTGACGAGGATGACACATATTTGGCAACCACTTGTGTATTTTTTTGATTTATCTCTTTACTAGATTCTCCTGAGATAGAAGGGTGTGTAACCTGGGCATGTTTGTGTGTGTTCCTTTTCCTACATGTAAGAAGATCATGTCCGTGTTTCTTACAACGATTACAATAAGCTAGGTTGCCTTCGAATTCCAAGGTCTGCCAATAACTACGATCACCAGGGAGATTAATCCAAACTTGTGATGGCAGCGGTTTTGTTATGTCTATCTCAACGCAAGCTCGTGCATAATTCAGTTCCCTCATTCCTTTTGTCTTGTCGTCTACATCAAGGAATTCACCAAATGATGAAACAATCGAACCAATAAATCCACGATCATAAATTTCAAGGGGAATGCCAGGTAGTCGCACCCATGTAGAGATGGTAGTAGACTCTTTCTTAGGATTGTAGTCCGGAGACCATCGAAAAAGTCTAAAAAGAGAGTGTCCTACTTTATGACATGGACATGTCAGAGCTGCACGAACGTCTTTCTCCGAGTCCAAAATTATAACAACATGTCTTCCGTCCCACTTTGTACTGATGGTTGCACGACCCTCAATTCTCCAAGTGGATGCAAAAAACTTCTGTATTTCATGAAGTGGTGGCCTGCCAACTTGAAATTTGGCAATCAGAGTATGTTCAAATCTTTTGGATCCGGCTTGCACCTCTTGTACAGAAAAAGAAACTGATGGATTTCCATCTTTGTTTCCATACTGTCTATTAGGAAGAATAATCTCAGGAAATCTAGGCTTGATTTTGGGGATGGATGCGACGGAAACGAAACTACGGACTTGATTATCCGTCGACCTTATGTGTGCCTTGTCTGCAGACTGATCCGATTGTTTATCCTTACTACCTGTCAATGAGGATGGGTCGGGTGGTCGAGCATGGATAGAGGGAGTGGAGTTTGAGGCCATCGGTGGCCGGAAGAGCCGGAGGCAGTGACTGTCGGACTTCAAGATGACTGTCGGACTTCAGGGACTTTGACTTCAGGACGTAGAGTTCCAAAACTGTAGGAGTTTTGATGCATGCTATTATGCTAACATGTAAGAGGATTAGATTTGAGCTAGCAAATGGACAAGTTATTACATAACTTGATGACTCTAAAAAGACACAATGATGAGATAAACTAGGGTCCTCTCACTGCATGTTTCCCAATCCTTTACAACATAGTTGGTGTGTGTCATGAAATTAATGTGTTGTATTTTCTTTATTAGTGAGTATATTAAATGCAGTATTTCTCGAGTTAAGATCAGAAGTATATTATATTATTGTGATAGGAAACGAGGGTTGAGAACTTGAGATGATATAAGACATAATATATATGTAAAACAAGTCTGAACGATTAATTTTAATAAATGGATAGTTGAGATTAAAGTTGTATTTTAATTAAATTAGGCAGTTAAATTTACGAAAAACACGGGACGGTTGAGTTTGACGGTTATTTAATATTAAATCTTAACTGTTAAATTATAATTAATAAACGATCAAAATTATGTCCTTTCGTCTTATGAAAAGTTAATCGTCCTCTTGAAACTTTACCCTAAATTGGACTGTTATATTTAAAAAAACACGAAAAAAGATATTCATCTTTTCTTTTCCCTTCTCTAACATACGTTAAACTTACCAGGTTAGAAAAATTACCAAAAATAGCGGAACTGGATTGACCGGCAAAACAAGCCCATAACTTACCTTAATTTCGATTGTAACCTTATCACAGAGCCCAACAGGCTTAAAAATTCATAGATAGAGCGGCCCAACACTGGCTTAGAAAAATCGAATTTATTCATTTAAAAGTTCACGATGTTCAAAACTGATAATCCACAATTTAAATTTTTTCAAATTTTTAATATTTTATGGATTATTCAATATTCATTTGTAAGCTCGGTCTCACTAAATTCTCTTTTTTACAGCTATGAACAATTCCAGTTTGACGTAAAATGAATGGCTCAGAAAGATAGCTATCTGTGCTCAAGGAAGGATCGAAACCCTTCTCATACAAGAGGTGTCAGAAATATAAGCTCTTCATCATTGCAAACTTAATAGTTACAAGTATTTATGAGGTTTTTCCGGGACTATCAGGCATGGATAATTACCAGTAATCAGGATAGACCACAAAAACAGTTATTGCACCCAAGCCATTAATCCATGAGTAACTAACTACACTCCGGAATTGGTAATGGGTGCCATTATATACTACTGTAAATTATGCTCAGTGGAAGGAGAAGTCGTTTTGTAAAAAAAGGGCTCACGGCTTTAAACCCACTGCCCATTAACACATCCAGTGCTTCACCTCATCATAGCATTTTCATAAAGAGAAAATTGAAAAGAAAAGGCTTCAGTGTGTGTAACAATTCAGATCATTGATTTGTAAAAAACCTCACTGAAATCCGCTAAGATAATTTATGATATCATCATAAGCCAAAATTAATAAGAAGCTCAGACAGCCAAGGGGTTGTAATCAGTTTAACTGGGAGAAGAGCCCAGATCAGAAACTCTAGTCCACTCAGATTATCATCAACGCTTCATCCAAATCAATATACCTGAGAAAAACACCGTAGAATAAAACACGACATGAGACATAACTGAACTAGGAGGCGCTCGATGACGGATCCAGATCCCATGCTGCCACTTTTGGTGCAGCTATATGCTGCAAGTCTCAAAACGACATAGTTTTGGGTGTTTTTTAAACAAAACTGTGTAGTTTAATCTAAAACACTATATTTACAAAGTGACCCCGTCGTCAAAACGACGTAGTTTTAGGGACGAAACTACGTCGTTTTGTCTCGCAGTTTTTGGCTTGGCATTACTGGATCTCATTCCCTCGATGACTTCGACAGAGAAACCGCTGTGTGATTTTATATACAGTAGCATGACATGCAATGAGACTAGGGTTTGCGGCGTCATTGTTGAGCTTGTTGGGCCTTCTGAGTACATTTGGGCTCCGAGGCCCATTGGAAAGATGTGCCTCAATTCAATTTCAAATTTCGCAGTACTGTATTTGATTAATTTTATTTCTTTAGTATTTCACAGTTAACAAAAACATCATTTTACATAGTATACCAGCGGATAGAACGACACCGTATTACAGAATTTCACAGTTCCTGCTTGCTCCCGCCAACAGTCTGATGATCAGTTTCCTCCATGATCTGACCACTTTCATCATCCTCCTCAATGCTCACCACTTTCACTGGATTCTTAATCTTCTCCGGAGGAACTTTAGTAAGTGTCACTTTCAACACTCCATCATCCAGTTTCGCTTTAACACTCTCCAAATCCACATTCTCCGGCAATCGAAACTGTCTCAAGAACTTTCCGAAAGACCTCTCTACTCTATGCCATTGATCACCATTCTTCTCCTCCTCACGCTTTCTCTCGCCGCTTACTTTTAAAACCCTGTTGCTCTGATCAATCTCGATATTCAGCTCGTTTTTCTTCAGCCCAGGGACGTCGATTGTTATTAAATGGTTGTCTGGAGTCTCCTTCCAATCAACTTTAGCTCCTGACATTGTGAATTGCTCATCTTTGGTTAAGGAGAATGGGAGTGGGAGATGGTCTAGGACGCGAAATGGGTCGATGAATAAACGGTCCGATGGGAAGAGTTCGGATGAGGTGACGGGAAGGAGGCGAGTGGCATCGGCGGACGGGGTTGTTAAAAAGAGGGAAAGTAAAGAAAATGTGATCGGTAGAAAATGAAGGGGGAATGGCTTCATGGGTGATTTAGGATTTGATCAAGGATGTTTGTGTGTTGGAAAAACAAGAGTGTTTTGTCAGTTGCTGATTTTGTTGTGTTGATTCTGATGAGGAGGGGAAGTGATGTTGAGGTATTTATAGTTGGTAGTGTCGGTGAGATTTTTGTAGGGTGGTGAATGTTCGGGATTTTGGTGGATGGTTGAATTAATTGATGGAGAAGTATCCAGAAAAAACACAAGGCATTTCGAGAGAGTTCAGTTTCATACTTGTGCAGTTGGAAATTAGGATTCCAATTAACGACGCCGTTTTGGTATCATTTCCCTTCCTGAATATATTCTAAAGCTAATACTTATTGCAAAAGAGTTTTAGAATTTGATTAAAAAAGTGTTTTAGAATTTAAGAAAAATCATTGCTCAATAATAAAACATACTCCGTACAAGATTTGTGTCATGGAGATAGGTTCATAAAATGGGTAAAGGTCGAACAAGGAATGGCTTGACGCCTTGACTTCTAATCAAGTGAAACTGAAGCTGGTAAGCGACAAACTGAGCTCGAAGAAACTGATCCATAGAACAGAACTAGACTGCATGGAGAGAAGCAATTTAATCACGTTTCTTTCTTGGAACTGGCCTCCTGCCAGAGCTTGAAGTAGTTTTCGTAGATGTTGGAACCAAACCCCGCAGAATGGATAGAACAGCTAGACCAAGGAATGGGTAGTAAATTGCTAATAGTTTATCAGACGCCTTTCCTGATTCAAGCATATCAGCTAATATAGCTACCTGTAAAAGAACAAAATATGAGAAGCGATTTCATGCACAGTGAGTGTAAAGTGTAAACAATTTTAAAGAAGATGCTGACTAAATGACTGAAAAAATTCTGAAAAATAATAAAACTTGGAAGATACATGCTACAAGAAGATTTATCAAAAGAACAGCCCATCAGCGTGGTTAAATTTGTCCAATATCACGGAGAAACAGAAAAAATCACAGTACCATGGCAAGTTCTGAAAACAAATTAAACATAATTACCATAGGACATTATTACTTATACAACTGCATACATATTTGATCTATAGTGTGATATCATCACGGGACCTTGAGTCCATGTTTCAGTGAACAATATCACAACCATTTGTTTGATCCAGTGAACTGAAACTGAAACCATGTTTCACACAACGTAGGTAATCAGATCGTTTAAAATTAAAAACAACATAACAAGTCGCACAAGGGAAACAATACGAACACAATGATTTTATGGAAATCTCTTACTAATTACCATTACAGTGAATGAGCACAAGTATGCAGTCCCTCACTCAGCCAAAACTATTGCAAGCCCAACACCGTTCATAGAAATAATTTAAACTTTAGATCATACCACAAAATAAATTTGAAAGATTTACCAATTACTGATCTTAATCCCACAAGCATTCAAATATAAGGAATATTGAGATACTTAATGACATATATTGTTGTAAGACGTCATTTCCCTGATATCACTGTAAAACGAAGAACAAGAAAGCACTGATCTATGACTCAATAACAAAGAAATCACTGCTTGAACTAAAAGTTCTTGCCCTCATTGTACGCTCGCACAACCTGAATAATACAATGCATGTCCTCAGATACGATTTAATCTTCTACTTACACTAGAACAATATTGCAAACACATTATCATACACAAACAACTGATAGTTTCACTAAATCTAATAGTAACAATTTACACAACTAATTTTAATTGCAGGCTTCACCGAATTACTCATAATCCGGAAATAACAAAGAAAATAGCAAAGGCATTAGGCATCACTATACCATAGCAGTGAGAACAGAAACTCCATACATCAAGCAAGTTGTACCAAGCCATGTCTTCTTAGCAACAATACCATAAATTCGCCACAGCAAGCGGCCATTGAAACAGAAGCTCAATCCAAATCAAACCCTTGAAAAATCCAGGCTTATCAAGAGTCAAATAATCACCATACTCAGCAGTGTACCATTTTTTCAGATCTACGAGAATATCAGGAAAGTAATGGGATGGGAAACATGTTTGTGCATCCAACGTTGGAGCAAAAACAGCAATTGCTAGAAATCCCAAGAACAGAATTGCTTCTACGATGATACACAGAAAACCCATCTCGAGATTCAGATTGGGATCTCACGAGAGTGGTTAGATTCAATCAAGATCGAAACTTTACTGACGAATTTAAGTATTGAAGTATGCAATTGGCAAATGCAATTAATATTTTTATTAGACAAAGTATATAAGGCAGGAAATATCATTCATTTGACTTCGTCAAATTCTTCAGTATTCTGAGGTTATGTAGCATTTAGATTGCAACAAATGGCTCTTTGGGAAATGCTCGAATTATTTTCAAGCTTGGGTGCCGGTGGAAGTTGGAATCAGAACCATCATTTTCTTCTAATGGCATAAATGTTTGGAAGGACTTTTTAGAACATGGAAGGTTCCCATATATTGACACAAATATAGAGCTAATCAAGGAGAATAGAGAATTCACATTTATGAACTTGTTGACATTTTCGCCTGTATGCGACTTACGAGCATTTACTAAGTAGCGAAATGCCAAAACTTAGATACAAAGTAACTGAATAACTTACGCAAAAGATAAGTGACTTGTATCTGCAAATAGAGAACATCTTGTCTTTATATTTCAGAAGCTGAAAACAACTCAGAACTCTGGCCGGAATAGGATTGATCCGGTCATTGTCCGGTTGACCTTTGTGTTACAAAAACAAAAATGACATCCAAAACCCAAAGCAAATTTGCTATGTACAAAATCTGCAGGGATTGATGAGGAGAATGAGATATATGTATATCCAAACTACTATGGCATGGATTGACGTGTGATCAACTGGTTTCTTCTAGAAATCAATTATTGGTTCCCCAATCGTAAGGTTCCTCTCAACTGTCCATGGCAGATCAAAAACCTTTGCTGTTATGAACTTGAAGATCTTATTCACATTAATGTTGTAAGATGCACTTGAGAAGAAAAGCGTAGCGTTAAGTGCTTTTGCATATGACCTTGCCTGCCACAAAACCAAAATTATAATACAACTCACATCAATATAAGAATTCAAAGACACCACACTCGCGAAAAATCATATTTTTCATCAGAAAATATTACCTCACTTGCAATAGTCCACTGAAGATCAATGGGGAGCTGGATAAACTCATCGAATTTAGTTCCTACCATAATTGGAATAGCCGACTGATTCCATCGTCTAGCTTGTTTATACCACTTCAGGACACTGCAACGTAAATCATTGGGCACATAACCAACTAAGGCTACACAATATTTATTGTCTTCCAATTAAAAAAAACTGAAGGTACCTGTTTAGAGTGCAGCGGCTGGTAAGATCAAACATGAACAAAATAGCTACCGAATCCTTGCAAGCAGCGGGAATTTGTTCCACAGATTTCTCATCGCCTGAAAAATCCACAAAAAAACAAATTATAGTTGCACAATTAAATTGAATCCGGAAAGTTTGATAAAGAGATAAAAAACGTACCTTCAACTTCCCAAATGTTGTATGTAATTCTAGCACCTTTGACAATAATCGTCTTGTCCATCATATATAACCCTTTTGTTGATCATCTCCTTGCTCCTTCTCGTTCCCCACATACCTCACCTACAACAACAATCACATTCATTAAAATTACTAAAATCAAGAAAAAGAAAAACTATATAGTAAAACTTTTGATCTCATATTTACGTTAAATAATACTTTTTTAATATTAAATAAAATGAAATTTTAGGTTACCAGAAAACTGGTTTTGCCAATGTGAGAATCACCCAACAAACTGATCTTCAAACCAACCAAATCAGAATTGAAACCCTCCCAGAAGCAGACACAACCAATCCTCTCTCCACATCCACAACCTGCGACGACAGCTGACCGGAAACAGCAGCGGAGGCGACAGCAGAAGATGTGGACAACTGGGAATAATCATAGCTTTACCCAAACATCCAATTCTTAAAATCTTGCTCCAGAACACCCTGAAACACCTCCTTAGTATCGCTAGCCGCCGCGTCACGTTTCTCCGGAGGTTCATTTTTCGGGAAAGCTGATGCTTTTGTTGTTGTTGAGCCATCGATTGAGCAGGAAGCGGAAATAGGAGATGGGGTTGGATTTGGAACGAGGGATGAGGCAGAGGATGAAAAGCAGAACAAGAAGATGAGTAGAGAGAGATTGAGAGTTTTTCTATGGCGATTTCTAATGCAAAAATTGAAGCTTTATTTCATCCAATACAATTTCTCAACCATTTTTTTTATTTCAATTTTCTTCCACAGAATGTGACACCAAATGCGGACAAGGGTTTGTTTGATCGAAATTCAAGTCAACACTGCCGGATTAGGTTATGTTTGGTTTATGAGTGTTTTGACGGATTTAGGACATAAATGCCCTCAGTTTATCAAAAAAAATAATGATACAAGCTGAGAAGGGCAATTTCGTCCTTTTAAAAGGTTCGGATCGCTAATTTACCGACAGTGAGGTGCATGCAGATTATGCCACGTCAGCGGTGTTCAGAGAGATCTGGAAGTGTCGCGTGTCGGATATGTAAAGTAAAGTGACGGGGTTTTATACTGGCTAGAGCCGAGTAACGGATAGTTAGAAAGTTTGGGGAGTGGTGGGCCCAACGACCCAACAAGCGGTGAAAAGGTGAGTGGGCCAGGCTGGAGACTTAAAAGTCCAAAGGTAAAACTGCTTGATTGTTGAATTTAAAAAGTAGAAATAATGAGAAGAATTCTTAGAGCATGAGCTGAGGGCATCATAAACTGAAACATGTCTTAGTTACTGAATCCACAGGTTGTGTTTCACGACACTCTATTCTTAATTTAACTGATTCTTAATTGTAAATTGTTTTTGCGGTATGTTACAAGAGCATACCTTTGGAGCAACTCAGCCTATTTTTCTTCAGTTTGAGCTCAGTTTTCTCATTGAGCTGCACCAATGTTTCATAAAGTCACATCACTTCCTCAGAATCATTCTCATTCTAGATGAATACCAAAAAAGATGAGTTAAATAAAACAGAAAAACATGAAGAAGCAAATGTGAGCTGGAGAAGACGGAGGAGGGATTTGTACTTACGTAGCTGCACGGCTGCACATAATGGAACAAATTAGAGGAAGGCATGACAATGGTTTTTTATACACCGACGCACATTCAGAAATAAATACTAACAAGGAGAACAAGTTGGAATATTAAATAATGACAGTACAGAACACAGCAAGATTCCTAAGATCATCATCAGTACATGTATTAATTAGTATTCTTTATGTAGTTTTAAAAACTGATACAATAAAAAAGCAAGCAGTCACCATTTCAGGAACAAATCTGGTTGCAGCAAGCAAACAGGCATTTAAGAGTTACAAGGCAGAGAATATGATAAGAATATAGAGACAAAATGACCATAAGCTTCTCCGATCACACTCTTTTAATATGAGCTGTCAAACAAAATTATACAGACTCGGTTCGCGACATGGTAAGAACAACTTCAAAAGAATGGCCTGCAAGATCGGAAATTTAGGGGCGGTGATATACAACATCATGATATGTCAAAGATTGTCAAGAAACCAAATGTACAACAAGATGAGAAAAAACTTGAAATTTAATAGTACAATAAACTCGAACATTGTAGAGGCATCAATCAAATGATCACAAAATCTGTGTTTGAACAAAAAAGCATACAAATTTAAGCAGTAATTACTTAGACGATGATGAAGAAGGCATCTTTTTGCTATACTGAGTTTTGAGCCATTTGATTCCACCAGAAGTCCCATTCTTGACTTTCTGAGCACCCAACACAGCTCCAGCCCTAGCCTTCTCCATCCCAACCGACGCAGCCGCTTTCGCCGCATCTAGCTTTTTCTTCTTATCAGACGTCTGTTTGTTATCATCGCCATATTGATCTTGGTCGTCGTAGGTTCCGTGCGCCGCCCATTGGTCAGCCCAACTCGGTGCTGCTTTACTCCCCATCAAAATTTACGAAATTGATTAGAAACTGAAGAGAATTGAGATTGGGGAAATGGGTGTTTATTGGGGATTGGTGTTGATTAGGGTTTTATAGGGATTGGATTTGGGATTAGTCAATTCAACGTGCGCGTATGAATCGGATTCGTAACGCCATGTTCCTTCCATTATATTTGCAATATTCTTATCCATTTTTTCTAGAGTATTTCTTTTTGTCTTTGAGTTTTGTTGTAGTTTAAATGTAAATTTAATAAAAATAGTTCCCAGGGATTGAGCTGATTTTGGTGAGAAACTACAGCGCTTGTGTTTCAAGTTTCGTGTTAAAACAACAATCTATGCATAAAAATTTGCTTCAGCTGAAATAACAATTTCAAAATCGGCTTACAATTTCAGGAGACATGACTGAACACATCTTCAATTTTGCGGAAAATATCCATTAAATTCTTACATATCTGAGCTAGAAACTGAAAGGCAAGCAGGGTTCCTTTTCACAGTCCATGAAGTCTACTTCAGTGCAAGTTCTCCTTAAATATCTCAAGGTTCAGATTCTGAACTTTTAGTCCTCTTTGGAACTGATCATCTTAATTTTAAATATCTGCAGACTGGCAAGACTGTGTTGCAAAGGGACATATGATATTATAATTTAACCAAATGATAATCAGTTTTACGCAGACTGAGCTTTGCTCTGAGCTTGTGACTTGATTCCTTCTTTCCATCCTCGTTGACGAGCTCGAAGCTCCCACATAGCTGTGAGTTTCTTTTGAGCTAGTAATGCAGCTTCAGATTTCTCCCTTGCCTCTTCACAGGTTTCCATTCCTGAATTGCATTTGTCTGCCTCTTTTTGGTACGATGATGTCATTTTCTTGGCTTCAAGAAGAGCCACGTCAGCCCTCTGTTGCCTTTCAACTGCTTCAGCTTCCCGTAGCTTCAGCTCTTCTGACAGCAGTTCAGTGAAGTTCTTTTCCGTATCCTCACTCACTCCAGGGTCACGCTTGGAACAATCTGAAAAACAATCCCGCATTGAGTTAGAAGCACATCAGAGCTAACTATACTTATATTAATGTTTTAATAGCAGTGCAGCATACATATTCCACGAAAATATCACCATATTATGAACTCATATTACAATTATGATAAACAAATCTTATTCAAATCTCTGTAGTGGTTACCATGCACAGAAGCAATCATGGGAGCCATACAAGAATACTACTTCTATGCATATAAACTATGTTGCATGGTACCGGTACATGAATGGCATATAAATGAAATACCCATCAAATAACCATATCCGGTATCAGGACGGGAAATAAATACAACATAAGCATGAATAGAAAATAGTCATTAAGTTACTCTGCAAGATAAGTTATCTTTAGGGGCACTAATCAAGAAGCAGTAATCGTGTCCTGGAAGCTACAAGCTCAAGGTCATATAGTATACACAAATTTCTACCACTATGGGCATTAACCTCAGTCGAATAATGAAGAGAGTGAAACTAACCTGCAAAGGAGTTGTTGCTGAGACCTGCAAAATACCAACATGAAGAATTTTAGTAAAAGAAAAAGTTACCAGACAACTAATAGCTGACCGGCTAAGATAGCAAGACTAATCATGAAACCAAATTATCAACAGAAGTAGGCAAGGACATGTCTTCTATAGTCAATTACAATTCAGAATGTTATAGAGACTGGCCAAAAGAGGTAAAAAACATAACAGCAGCCTAGTCATGTGCTTTTCTTGACAAAATTATCATCACTTGGTTTGATTTCTGTACGCAAATAAAAAACAATAGCTTCACGGAAACATAAGCAAAGATAAAAGCAGTTGGTCGAATAATAGAGTTCTAGAGGGAAAATGTCAAATACATTAACATAACAAGAATTTCCCAGATCTGCCAGTTTCCTACAGTGAATGCCAACAAAACAGGCTTTCCTGGAAAATGAAATACAAACTAACAAAAAGACTATACTTTGCATCCATACCCATACAACAACATCCAAATTCACACAGTACAATCCCAAACAATTAAAGGTCATCCAAGTCTAGAAGCTCTACCATAACACACTTGGGCTACTCAATTCTTCCCTATCATATAACAATTCATCACTCAAGCAAACAACAAAGTCAGCAAAGCAACTCAACTCACACAGATCTAACCAGATCTAGACTCACATACCTTCAGGAATGGACAACTCCGGCTGAGACGAGCAATCACAAACGCACGGCGGACAAACAGACGAAGACGAACTACTAACAGCCGCAACACCTTCCTTCAAATGCCAGTACAACGGAGGGCCTAATATATACCCTGCTATGCACATCGCCATCACTACTAGCGTCAATCTCACCAAAGCTGGATTCATCGCCATCGTGTCGAATAAACCCTATCTGACTTATCCCGCATACACAAACTAGTGAAAACAATCGATCTCAATACTTCGATTGCGATTTATAATTGACTGCCGGAGTTACGATCGGAAGCTTCTCCGGCGTCGTGTGAATGCGAATCTGAGATTTGAGATTTGTGAGGTTTCTCTCTGTAAATCTCTACAGAAGCAGTTTGAGTAGGGATCTCACTCTTCTACTAATCTACTGATTTGGTTATATTTAATATGGGGTTTACAGTCAGTTAATCATCTATGATTAAGACTCTTTCAATAAGGCCGCGTTTGTTGATCTGCATTTGTAATCGCCAAACAGTACCTGCCACGTCAGCATTTGCACATTTTGAAATGAGTACGAGAGTATATGTATAAATAAAAAATAATAAAATATCCATCTAATTAAAAATGTGAATAGGAACGTTAGTACTCCCTCCATCCCATTTTGTTTGTCCAAAAGTACAAAATGCACGGTAATTAAGATAGAAAGAAGGTATAAAATATGTGGTTGAGAATAAATAAATAATAAGTAAATGAGTAAAAAAGTAGAATGTGTGGTGGAGAATAAAGAAAAGTGGACAAACTTAAGGGGACACCCAAAGTGGACAAACATTATGGGACAGAGGGAGTAGAATTCTAAGGTCAGTAGAATATTTGAGGATTAAAACTGACATAGAAGTTAGAATGCCTATTTATAAACATTTGATATATGCACACAATATCTGGTGCATGCTCTGTACCCAATTTGTATTGTTGCTAGTATAGGCTGGATGACTGAACCTTTCATGACAAATGGGGGAGCAAGGGCTATCTGTAAGACATCTAAGTGTACAAAGATCCAGCTGATTGATCCAGCATGACTCATCTTTTTATTTTGATTAGAACATAAGAGGACCAAGTAGGGGAAGTCTCAACCGGTTCATTTCAGCATTAACCTTGTTAAATACCTTCAAAAGGTCCTCACATAGTTTTGGATCAGCCTGGAAAGACCAAATGAAGCAAAACCAAGGTCAGTGTTTCTGTGAAATGGAGGCTAAGAAGTTTACAAAATGGAAGACAAAGCAAAAGATTCTATACCCGCTGAAGCAGGCTTACAAAGTGTCCATTGCGGAAAATTAAAGGGAAATACAGTTTTATGTATTCACACGTCCTGGAGGAATAAGAATGGAAAATAAGTCTATGCTGATATTAGTGCTGGTACTGAACAGTGAATTGATAAAAATTCCAAAGATTGTGCGTTGAACCTGGGAAATTCAGACATAGCAAGGTAAGAGCCAATAACGAATTTGAGCATTTTGACAGTGTGCTCATTTAGCTCTGATGTTTCTTGAACAGTCTTTTGTAGAACTTGAAGTACTGACTTAAACCTCTCAGGGAAGTTGCAACAGTATTTTAAGCCGAAATCATTTGCCAGAAGCTTATACATCACATACACAGCAACCTGTGTAGCATGGCTTAAAAATAGATCACAAGAAAAAAACAAAAGTAAATTGTAAAAGATTTAGAATGTTGAATATGCGTACACATTTGGATAACTGATCGCCAAACTCCAGGGAACAAAGGCAGCACGGAAAGACTTGGCTATCAATAAGGTAATGTATCATTTCCGGATCATTCATCTGAAGTTCAAAAAATAGTATAGTTAAGTAAAGTAAACAATAGAGAATCCCGAAAGGGGAGTCCACCAGTACCATGCATGCTGAAAACATTGTAACGGCTACCTTAACTAATGCTCCAAGAGTTCCCAAGCTGGCGAGCCTAAGTTTTTCATTACTTGGGGCGCTTTCTTTCTTCCGCAGAAATGGGTACAGATAGATGGGAATCTGAGCTGCAACGTGTACAAGAGCAACAATAAGTATTAAGATTGTAAATATCCAACATGACTCAAAACTGTCAAAAAATCCAGCATAAATTAGTGACACCACAGAAAAAGAATACAAAACCTTCAAACAACTGAGAAAGAATCCTTACCAGCAACAAATGGCCTCCTTAAGCTTGAATGCATAGCTATACACTGGCATGCAAACGTACAACCAGAACCAAACACAATCATATTAGCAGAACTCCAAATACATACAAAAGGATACTGTTATCCGTTCTATTCAACCACAAGACGAAGAATAACAGTTTTAAACCTGGAAAAGACAGATTGCATTAAGGACCCTTCCCAATACAAGCATTAACTTATCTTCATCGTCCAAAATACGATACACATTCATTACCTCCTGATCATTTACACACGACCAAATATAAACAAACACAAATATATGAGAAATTATTCAAAGCCAAATAACATCTTCAAACTCACCTCTAACAATATGAAGATAATCCCTGGGGTATTCCACAGCATCGGAGCCAAGTCAAGTGACTTACTCTACTCAAATTCAAATCAACAACACAAATTCAAACTTCACATTTCCAACTAGTAAAATTGAAATTTGCGAAAAAGCAAGTAACACTATACCGCACGATAATTGACGACTTTGGATAAAACATCGAGAGCTTCGAGACGAGAATGAGGATGGTTCAGAGCATGAACAAGCTTAATCAAATCCGATTCAGTCAACTGATTCACAAATTGAATAGCTTCACTTCGCTGATTCTGAACATCACCAACACTATTCGCATGCATCATCACGGCAGGGGTGACAGTGGTTGAATTAGGGCGTAGAATGTGATCGGAGTCCGGAGTAGCGTCGGAAGGCATTAAGGAAAAGTTTGAAGAGGCGAGCGGTGCGTGCGATTGAGTGTCGATCGGACTTCTTCGGGTTTTTATTTATCTGATTTTTTTCGCTTTCGAGTCGTCGCGATTAATTTGTGATTTTGTGTTATGATTTTATTATTGTGAAGATTTTTTTTAAAGGGATTACAGGAATTCACTCCTACCCCATGACTCGAATCCGAGATCTGTTGGCTCAGATAGTGAGTGCCTAACCACTAGGCCAACCCCACTTCGTCGTGAAGATTTTGTTTCATTGCTCGGCTGGCTTGCTATTTATATACATGTTAGTTTAGAGAGTGAAGTCGTCTGGTTGGGGGATTTTTGAACTGACGAGTGGATGTGTGCCACGTGGAGGGTAGATTAATAAATATTCGGTTAATGACAATGATTTACTATTAACCTACTAGAAGAAAAGCACTTTAGATTATACTTTTTTCACTTTTGATTTTCTGAAGATACTTTTTCATTTTGGAATCCTGTTAATGTAGTTGAGTGCAGGATCAAGTCTCATTTTTAAGGTGGTCTGACAGGAGTCCAACTCTTGGATTTGAACTCATGTGATCAGAACTTATTGAAACATCTACTGGTTCACAACTCAACTTTGTAAAAATTTATAAAGTTGTAGTGCGTATCAGTAAGCAACTGCCTGGTGTAAACCTACAGACAAAGGAGACGAACTTGTTAGCAACAGGATAGTTTTGTGGTTCTATACTTCTATTGCAGTCAGAACCCCGAATCATGAAAGTGAAACTTCTATGAATATGACAAACACTGTGGCACAACGGATATCGTTATATACAATATGACATTGCAGAAGTCATACCGTTATGCCAGTATTGGCGTTATTAAACTGTCGAGGAGAGTATCAGGTGTTTCCGCAGGTAAGCTCTTGACCTGATGTCAGCCTGTTTCGATTATCAATTCATTAGAAGATGCCAGTATGTCAAAAAGCAACTACATATTTCCGTGTTAATTACTATTACCTGACGGATGGGTTCTGGCACTCGGAATTTGCAGCAATACTTGACCATTCTAACGGCACTAGCAAGAGATATACGGTGGCCAGTAGAGATGTATACAGGCTTCATCGATCCTTGGGCCGATAGCATTGCCTGGAGCAAAAACATGGTTCATCTCCATCAGTTATTTTTTTCTTCTATATATGCTAAGTTTAGAGTCTATATTGTTTCTTTACCGCTCCTATTTTGCACCCAGATTGTCCATTTAAGTATATGAACTCATCCCCATTTTCTACGTTAGCCGTTAAGAGTTGCCTGACACCTGCTTCAGTTAATCCCTCAATGCAGTGCAACTGCATAAAATTGAAAGCAAGCCCTTCAGTACATCTATCCATCTGAACTGTGAACTCAATATCTTATTGACAGAATTAGCTTACTAATCAGCCACGAATGCTCACATTTTTTCCAACACCAACACTCGGAAGATCAGCCAAAACTCCCAAATGAGATGCTAAACCAAATCCTACACCAACAAGATATATCATAATGAGTATTCCATTGCTCCAACTTCCCCAAAATACATTCTTCACTTTTCCGTGATTTTGTCTCAAAAAACTACACAAATCTCCTACAGAGATTGTACATGTCCTCTTGTTGCAGTTTTTGCTAAAACTCACCTCGAGGATGAAGCACGCCATTGCCGTCAACCATCAAAAGCTGCAAACGTAGTAATGTTAGATGCTCATTTACTAAAACCTCATAAGCTCAATCAAGACAAATGCTTTTAACACGAGCACCTGAGGGAAACAAGGATGGCCACAGCTCTTCATTCTCTCAAGAAGCTCTAGTATTACCGGAACCTAAATATTCACAAGGAGTTGTCAACTCATCATTCCAATTCATCAGCAACACAAGCAAAATAATGATCTAAAATCGACAAATCCACACCTCCCTAAAAGCAAGGAATCCAGGAACATAAGGAACGTGAAGATGAACCAAATTAAAATCCTCATAAACTACTTCCATAGTGGAAACATCCAAAACCACCAGACCACCGCACGCAGCGGTCGGATCTTCTTTCGCGTAGCTTACATCAACGCCAGCGACGTATCTCAACACCGCCGCCCCTTCCGATTCGTCATCCAGCAAACGCCACTCGAAATCGTCGTGCAACACCAACTTAGACTTGAGCGAATTTTGTGCCCTAGAAATGCAAAAAAATCAAAATCAACAGCGTAAATAAATCAGCAAAATTCACATACAAAAGTTGATTTTAAAGACCTAATCCAATCTTCTGGCTTCGGAGAAGCGTCGTCAGTACTATGTGCTGCTTCATCTGATGCCTTCTTCTCCATTGGATCGAAATGGAGGTCGAGTTAGCCGTTGAAAATGGCAATGAGGTCAAAGTCAACGCATCCTTTCTCTGTCCCGTTCGGGTCTCCGGGTCGGGTCTTTGGGTTAGGTTATGATACGCTGTGCCCAAAATCCGTGGTTGACTAGGCCCAGCCCAAATCTCAAGTCATAGAGTAAAATATCAACTATCTGATAAAACGACATCAAGAAATGATCAATGTGATATCGTTTTGGGTAGAATTCAGTCAAACAATGGAACAGTTTTCATGAACACGAGACAAATAAGTAAAAGCTAGAACATCTAAAGTCCATGAAAATTCCAGCAAGGCTGACAGATCAGACACAAAATGAATCCCACCAATGGAAACCTGATCAACCTTATCCAAACAATCACAAATGCAATCTCCTGACTCATCCAAAACCCCATCACAAATCACTCTCCTTCACACACTCAAACTCATCTCACACTACTAGCCATTCATTTCTCATTTGCAACCTCAAAAACATATAGAAGAGTAACCCAAGAGTGTGCTGTGCAAAATGGCTTCAACTTCATGTTTCCTACATCACCATGCAGCCCTCTCCACTCCAAACAGATCACTCATACCATCTCAAAGACAAGTAACCCTTCCTAACAACAAGCCTTTCATTATCAGAGCTCAGAAACAGCAACAAGATGATCATGAAACTGCTGCTGCTGGTACCTTGTCAAGGAGACTTGCCTTGAGTGTCCTGATTGGTGGTGCAGCTATTGCAACTAAGGTATCCCCAGCTGATGCAGCCTACGGTGAAGCCGGTACATTTCGCTAACTTTGCTAGTACTAAATCTAGCTTGTGGAAACTAGTTATGATTATGAATGTGTATGTTGTATGCAGCTAATGTGTTTGGAAGCCCAAGACCAACACTGATTTTAAAACATACAGCGGAGATGGATTCAAGATTTTGATACCATCAAAATGGAACCCAAGTAATGAAAGGGAATTTCCAGGTACTGTTTTGAGATTTGAAGATAACTTTGATGCAACCAGCAATGTCAGTGTCATTGTCACTCCTACTGACAAAAAATCCATCACTGATTTTGGTTCACCTGAACAGTTTCTCTCGCAAGTAAGCCACACCTCAAACATTCAGTCAGTTAGTTAGTTGCACTTTTTTCCGTTCAATTGTGATCAAAATAAAAATGTGATGCAGGTGGACTTTTTGCTAGGAAAGCAAGCCTATTTCGGCAAGACCGCCTCTGAGGTATTACTTAGTCTACAAGTATTGACTTTGAACCAACTAGAATTCAAGTGTTTAACGTGGAAATACTTGAAAATGCAGGGAGGATTTACGGCGGACAGTGTTGCATCTGCGAACATTTTGGAGACTGCAACTCCAGTTGTCAATGGAAAGCAGTACTACTACGTATCGGTGCTAACCAGGACAGCTGATGGAGATGAGGGAGGCAAGCACCAGCTTATCAGCGCGACTGTATCAGATGGAAAGCTATACATCTGCAAAGCTCAGGCTGGTGACAAAAGATGGTTCAAGGGAGCCAAGAAGTTTGTAGAGGACACTGCATCATCTTTCAGTGTTGCTTAAATGTGAAGTTCACTACAAATTTTCAATGCTGTAATGTTATTGTATGTAAAAATGAAACCATTTCCAAGAACAGAATGGTATTATATTCAACTGAGCTATTTTGCATTACTCTTCTTTTAGTTTGCGTTCACTTTGTTGGAATGAAATTATTTTGATGGAATAGAATGCTCATTCTTAATGGAATGAAAATATATGTTGTTTGGTTGAGCTAATGGAATGGAATGAATCATTCCAA
This sequence comes from Sedum album, assembly GCA_006409495.1. Lineage (NCBI taxonomy): Eukaryota > Viridiplantae > Streptophyta > Magnoliopsida > Saxifragales > Crassulaceae > Sedum > Sedum album. The sequence goes on along the minus strand of QZGG01000585.1, from coordinate 27,438 downwards.
CTTCATTTCATTCAAAGCCAAAATAAATAAAATTCATTCCACCCAAAATAGATGGTATAAGTCAATTCCCTTATTTGATTTCTCTTCATCCATTAAAATAGCTCCACACAACATCATTCATTTTATATATATTTATTCAATTTATTTACTTTATTTGTTAATGAAAAATGAACAAAGAATGAAATCATTATTCCATTCATTTCTCATTCCATTCTTTCCGATCGATTTATTTCCATTCATGTGAAGTGAAAGTGTCGAATGTTAAATAATATAAATTCAGTTATGGAATTGAATCACGTCAACTGTGTAAGAAAAATATGTCATTTTATAATAAATAATGAATCAAACTTGTAAATTTGGACTTTTGAGACGGATCAAGAACTCATTCGTTATTGACTTATAATATTGTCATGGTATTAGAGCGAGTCGTAAAATGTATTGGGGTGTGTTTGTATAGCGCCTGGGAAGGCTTAGTTGTCTTGGTTTGTGCTAAGGTGGTTGGTTTATGACTTTACATTTTTTATTGAATACACATTTCCTTCAAAAAAAAAGTTCATTTGGGTTTTGTTTACTTGTTGGTCAATTTGGACCTAAAATTCCTGATAGTAAATTGTTTATTGTGTCTAAAACTGCTGTGTTAGGTTAGGCGAAGGGTAGAGGAAAATTCAGACAACTACCCATTAAACCAACTACCACCCTTTTGATGCTTCATCAATCAATTTATATGCAATGCCATACCATATCAGTTACTTGTCTGAGCTCTAGTTCTTCACTCAGCTGGTTGAAGTTTTGCTTGTAAGTTCACTTTTCTTTCATTGTTGCTGTAGTTTGCTTGTATTTGAATGTTGATTTGTCTTATGCGAGTAATTTATATCTGGGAACAAAATGGTTGATTTAGGGTTGGAGGGTTAAGTGGAGTTAGCTTGATTGGATTTCAATGGCTTCAGAATCAGAAAAGGTGTCAAATGAACAAGTGAGAATGCATTTGATTCCATTTGTATTCGTTTTCTTGCGGTGGGAATGACAAAGGAATGATTTTTGTTAGAAAGATTGCTTATTGTGTTACAATTTTGGCTTGTGTTGTTTGTAGGTTGTTATTGGAGAAGAGTTTGATCATGTTAGAGTGATTACTTTGAATCAGCCACGTCAGTTGAATATCATCACGCCACAAGTGGTAATTTCCTTTGGACGCTGGCCTTAGTTTGGCTGATTTTGGAACTTGCTAGTTATCATTTATAAGTGATCTGTTCTGTAATCAGGTTATGTTGCTGGCAAATTATCTGGAAAAGTGGGAGAAAGACCAGGACGCGGAGCTTGTGTTGATCAAGGTTGGATCTTTTTAGTAGAAAAATTAGCTGTAGACCAGCATTCATTTGTTAGAATTGCCGAATGTTTTCTCCGCTAGTAATCTTATTCTGGATTGAAATGCTTAACTAGGGTGCTGGCCGAGCATTTTCTGCTGGTGGTGACTTAAAAACGTTCTACTCCGGAAAAGAATCTAGTATGCAATTCCCAACTCAAACTCGCTTTGTCAGATAAATGAAACAATAACCCCTAACAGGAGCTTATAATACTTGACAGGAGATAAATGTCTTGAAGTGGTATATCGATATTTTTGGTTATGCTACCACATTCAAACCTACAAAAAGACCACGGTAAGTTCTGTAATTTTCATCATTTTAGTCTGAATGTCTACTGTTGAAACGTGTTTGTATTTGTTGCTTATGCGTGACAACAGGTTGCTCTTGTCCATGGAATCTCCATGGGTGGAGGTGCGGCTTTAATGGTTCCTATGAAATTCTCAGTTGTTACTGAGAAAACTGTAAGTTCACTCAACATATTAATCACTGTTACTCATTAGCACATATAGTCCTGGTATTGACGATGAGGAATTCTTAGGTCTTCGCTACTCCAGAGGCAGCCATAGGTTATCACACTGATTGTGCTTTTTCATACATGCATGCTCGTCTCCCTGGGTATTTAGGTAAGAATCTGTTTTTCCATCTCTCTTTACAACGCATTGCTTGAACCCAAGGCTTTTCCGTGGATATGTGGTGACCCTATCTAATGATGTGCAGGGGAATATTTAGCTTAACTGGTGCGAGGCTAAATGGAAAAGAACTGGTCGCAATAGGGTATGCGACACATTTTGTTCCACTAGAGGTACTTAAACATATCTCCCACCTAGTGCATCTATATGCTGAAATGCCAAAAGGATTGTGTGCAGAGTTGATGCGTATTTTTATAAAAACAAACTTGTTATAGTACAATGAGCTTTAGTGTTTCCATTGTGAAGCTTGATGCGTGAATGAACCTCCATATTTTACCTGTTTGATTACACAGAAGTGTAGTAACATTATTGCCTCTGTGTATGCCAGAAATTGTCGGAGTTAGAAAAGCGGTTGATAGCCTTGAACTCTGGCGATGAGAATTTAGTCAAAGCTGTGATCAAGGAGTTTTCTGAGGATGTTGAAATTGATGAAAACAGCGTGTTGAAGAGGTAAAAATGCTGAACAATTACCTTTCAGTCCGTTATGGTCTCATCATTCTCTCATTTCCTTTATTCCAGGTTGCCAGTGATCGATGAATGTTTCTCCAAGGAAACAGTTGAAGAAATATTGAAGTCATTTGTAAGATCGTAGAGAGCAATCTTTTGCAAGTAACAAATAATACTTAGAACAGCAATTTCTTAATATTGTTACCATTCTAGGAGGCTGAATCAAAGAAAGAAGGAAATGAGTGGATAAGCCCGGTGCTTAAGGGATTGAAAAGATCATCGCCCACTGGACTAGCCATAACTCTAAGATCGGTATGATTCACGTTCCATTGTTATATCTTGTTGCTTTCACATGACACTTAAGTGTCACTGCATGGCTTCCGAATGTTCCCAACAAGTTTAAACTTATTGAGCTGCCACATCTCTTTTTTTGAAGCATCAAGTCCTAACTTGTACTAGCTAACCATGTTCTCTTTCCACTTAGGTTCGCGAAGGACGAAACCAAACTCTAGCAGAATGCTTAAGAAAGGAATTTAGACTGACCATGAACATTCTAAGAGGAAAAATTTCAGACGATGTGTATGAGGTAAATACAAAACCTGAAGTTACATACCTCTAATTTAGCCAAAGGTGTATAAAGACTAATCTCTTCCTTGACGCTATTTTTTCAACAGGGAATCAGAGCACTCACCATAGACAAGGATAATGCTCCAAAGGTGAGCCATTGTTAGTTGCTAATGTTTTTGCACGCAAGGGGGAACATAAATCGATCTGACACTAGTTTCATCGCAGTGGGAGCCATCTAGTATAGACAAGGTGGAGAACAAGCAAGTGGACTTGGTGTTTGAACCATTTGGGGAAGAGTTGGAACTGCAGATACCGGAGAAGGAAGAATGCAGGTAACTATCACATAACTGATTATATGATCTCATCAGTGTTTGCTTCCTTTTGATGCAATGCATATGTCTTATTCATGGCTTTCTGAGTGGTTTTTGTAGATGGGATGGCAAGTTTGAAAACAGTATTTACTCAAAAATATTGGGAGACATGGAAGTGGCAAAGTGATGAGTGGAAGCAGATGATTCAAGATATGTAATTTGCTGCACTATCAATAAGTTTGTAGGTTCTAAGAATTGAAGGTTTCAACTTTGTTTAATGTATTACTCTTTGGATTCACCATGTTGAATAAACATTCAGAAATCAACCTATCCTTTGAATCATGTTGTTTCAAATCAAATAGCATGACATGACATGGGTTGTTTCATTTCAAAAAAACTCAAGAAACATAAAGTTACTTGGATTGTGAATTCTGAGAGTTCGATGATAAATCATTATGTTCATGAAAACAACAGGAGAGTTGTATACAGTGAAAAGCAAAGAAACTATTTCACAAATACATGGCAACCATAAACACACCCCTCAAATACACAATATTCACTCTAAAGGAACTCCAGGTCGTGGGTTTGTACTTTGTAGCCATAGAACAGAAGATTTATCAAAGGAAATATTCGAGGCATGCATCCAGAGGTCAGAGAGGAAAGTTTAGGCAACACCAAGGCGATCTCTAAGGGTGTCGAAGATTGAAGAAGCAGCAGAATTCTGTGCGAAACTCAATTTTAATCTTCCAAGAAGTTCACCGTCTTTAGCTTGCGAGGCAGCATCAGCAGCCTCCTTGGCCATGCCTATCCGGGCATATGCCTATACAAACAAAAAACAATTGGACGAATATCAATAAAAGGTCTTAAACAACCAGTCAAATTATTGAGACTGTGATGTAATGGGTATCTATCTACATAAACAGCACTGCCTAGAAAATTAATTATCTTACAATGTAATAAATAATGAATTAAGCAAAAAAATTGAAGCTATCAAATTGCAACTACCTCGGCCTTTTCTCGGGGATCCACAAGTTTAGGAATATACTTCAATGCCTCAACTTTCTCATCTGCATCAATGCAAGCCTCCACAAAGGGTCTGTAGCCTATTCAACTCATATAACTTAATTCGTTGTTTTGGCTACTGTTTACTTAGTTCACAACTGAAATGAAATCTACTCAAGTTCCCAAACATCTAAGACTTCAAAAGACTTGAGATTTCATGCCTATACTTAAAATAAATGAGAACTGAAAGATCAACTGCAAACCTATAGGTGGTCTCTTTGCTTTTGAGAATTTTTCCAATGAATCCCAATCTCTGATTGTAGCCAAAGCAAAAACTTTAAGCCAATACCACCTTTTATCAGAAACCTGGAAATATAATTCAGGGTATCATTGATTTCACGGTTTCCCGATTGTCTGGAAACCTCGAAAAGCTATCTGACATTATGTTCAGCTACAAAACTGAAATTGGTCAACTATGTGTATTTGAGTTCAAATTGATCTAATAATCACTGCACCTTGAATTCCACTCTGACTTTCTCTGCTGCTTTGTTATTCCCCAATACAATACAAGTGCGAATTGTGTCGCTAATGCTTGAATCGACAAAAATTGCTTGCTTTGTGGCAACCTCAAGCTCATGTTGTATTCTGTAGAGAGGCTTTATTGATTAGATATGGAGTGAGGCATGTAATAAAACCCAAGACCATAGTTAGTGTTTAAGGCTATACAAAAGTCAATTATGACTCACCTCAATAATTTTGCATGTTCTTCAGCAGCCTTTGATTCAAAAGTGTGTTCCTTGGTTTCTAAGAAAAGATGTTGTGCCTTATCAATGAGTTTTATTCGAGGACCATGAAGTGCAGATCCTCTGCTAGCCATGGGGTTCTTTCCAAGCTCCCATGACTCATTCCATAAAAGAAAAGCGACTTCCTAGACAACCAACGGATTTCAGCACGAAACATGAAGGAATTCAGACACCGAAAGCTATATTTCTCCGATGGTAAATCTAAGATTAAGTACAAGGTCATGGAGGGCGTTTGCCTTTTAAACCTACCACGGATTGACCGGTTGACCTAAAGAAATCTATCAAGAACTCCTTTTTGTAACAACTGAGACAGAAAACCAAAGAGAAGAGTCAGCTAGCAAAGATGGAACAATGAATTATAGGTCATGACTGACCAAAATAAGGTAAAAGGAGAGCATATTTAATTCTACTAACCGCGAGTAACATACAAATAGATCACGTGCAAGGGTTTTAGCTTGAATAGTTCCAAAGAATTCCAAAGCTGGTCGCTGCAGCATTAGAAAAGTTAAAACCTAACAGATATGAGTCTGAAACATGAAAATTAGCCAAATATATCACAAGTGTAAGCTCATCATATTCTCAAAAGTTGTTATTTCCATGTTGGGCTTTCAAGGAAACAAACCTTCTGCCATATGTGGAACAGGACAAGATAAACCAGATCAGTGTCACCACTCTCAGTGGCCTTGGTTAAAGCTGTATCTTCCTCGCCAATGCTTAGCAAGAGAGGAACCTACATTAAAAACATCAATTACTATGAACTACGAACATTGAAGAAAAAATGACTTGGCGTAGGCTCTTAAAACTTCAACACCCGAGCAACACATTTTATTTACGACGAATGTCAGGTTAATCCACATCATAAGAATTTAATAATCAATGACACTAATCTTTTAGACGGTGAAAACCAATTTGCGGTAGCAGACGGAGTTGATGAAAATATAATATGCATACAGTACAAACTCCTTCGCTAAATTGATTAAATCCTCAAAATATGACTGATAAATTATAACACGCCTGTTTAGAAGACCGAGGTTCATGTTCAATCAGCATAGCAGCCAACTTTCTGCGGCCACTTTTATCCGCATGTGCAGCAACTGCAGCATAAGATATGCCTTTGCATAGTTGTAGCTACATAAAGATCATACATAGAAGTGTTTGTTAGATGAAGGGTTAGAATCTACAACAAAGAAAATGTTCTAAATAGCCAGCGAAAAGACACCTTTTCAAGGAGAAGCGAAAGGAGTGTAGCGTCTGGAATTGCTAGTGATGCAGTTATTTTTGAGGATGCCCAATGCATAACCACCAGTTCCTGTAAGACAACCAGACAAGACGTATTTCATTCTCCAACACAAAATACAGAAAATTTGCTTAAAGGGGGAAGATGGAGCAACAGAATTCATTTGAAACAATTGTTAGGCAGTCTAAAGATGTTTATTATTTTCTAATTAGTAATCAACAGTAATAGTTTTAGCTTGCTTAAGAACCCGCATGTTTTGCCAAGTACTCTAAATATTTCCAACAGAGACAAAGTGTTACTGGTTATTCCAAGTCGATGTTAAACAATCATCCTCAGGAAGCCAATAAAGTTGGCGTCTCTCACTAAGAAAACCCCAGTAATCTATTTGGAGAGGGGGACTCAACGAGTCAGCAAGCTCATAGTTAACCCATCTCAGCAATCAAGAGCTAAAATCATACTTCAGAGGCAGGTTTCAAACAAACATGAGTAAATCATGGATTCAATACGAGCACTCAGCTTACAGGGTTCATGCCAAGATACTCAGAGATACGCAATGCAAGAAGATGGTGGTGGCAATTGATGAGGCGACTAATCAGCACCGAGGGTGTGAGTAACTGTAGATAAAATCTTGTTAGACAGTTGTACAGAAAAGAAGACAACAATAAAATGGTGCCTGAGGCGTATAATGATCCTCTACCTTGTATTGTTTAATGGTGAGTGGGATACCATAGACAGGGTTGCGTACAGCATTCAAGACCCGCAGCGTTTTGCACATTTCTTGAAACCGATCACGTTGAGCAATGCTGCCAAAGCCAACGTGATATCAATTATTGATAACAGTAGCTAGATACGACTAACTCCTTTCACAAAAAGATGCTATTATGTATAATGGGGTTGTATCATGTGGAACCCCCACCTTTTTATGGATCCATGGATCCCCCTTTGCAGTCGTTGATTGCATTTACTGTTTGCATTTTGGACGCACCAGATTGTGCCAGCGCATTAATGAGCATGTGCAACTCACGTGTGCATTTGTCATGTGCAACTCACGTGTGCATTTCAAAAATGCAAACACGTGGCACAATCTGGTGCATCCAAAATGCAAACAGTAAATGCAATCAATGGCTGCAAAGGGGGATCCATGGATCCATGAAAAAGTGGGGGTTCCACATGATACTTTCCCTATGTATAATACTAATGCCTAACAAATCAATTAACTCTATTTATGTGCGATGCAATTCATTGTATCTCAATACTAGTTTGACGAGGCCTACAGAAACAGATCAAAAGACCAATCAACGGTCTAAAAAGTCTGTCCATCGAAATCAAAAGATCATTGTCCAACATGCCTAACATATCATGAGATAAAATACAAGTTAGACTAACCTGCAAAATGCCTGGCCATAACTCGCAGCCCTTAATAGTGTCCTCTGACGAGCAATGTCAAATTCATGACCAGCAGCATCAATACATGTTTCTACAGCTTCAGGCAGCGATGAGCCAATCAATCTAATATTCTCGTCTGCCTGAGGATTACTAAGGATTAGTTATCAGTTGAGGAAAAAAATTAAAAGCTACTTTCTTATTATTCATTTTCTTTATAAAATATGATAATACACAACGGTAAAGGTGAACTCATAAAAACTGAAACTTATAAAACACTTTGCATATTATGTGTAAAGACTTCTTAGTAAACTGCCGGAAAAGAAAAAAGAAGACCACAACGAAAACAATATTTCTCTTATAATTAAGCTACGAGTTGTGTCAAAGAAAAACGAGACCTTGGCACTTCTCCTGTCAAAGTGATCCAAGGCATCATAAAGTAAAGCTGCAGGTGAAGTACTTCCAATTGTGAAGATAGACTCTGTGGAATCAGGAACTCGGTGTAAGAATTCCATCTTTGTATTTGATAATACTCTAACTCCATCACACTCAGGGATTAGAATAATTGGTTCGTCATACAAATAGCGCAGTGGATATTCATCAGGGCCTATCATTAGAAGCTCATCATCCCAATAAAGTAGCACACTATCCATGCCACACCAAGCTAGTTGTTCTGGAGGGAGAGCTGACTGCACATTTTAATCATGAACTAATGATTCAGTAACATGAGAGTCGATCACTGTGCTTCCATTTCCACAAGTGATTTTAAAGTTGCTACTTATTATATATGCAGATCGTAATTTAGAGAGCCTGATGCAAAATGGCTCATTTGGCTTCTCAAAATTTTTAACCCCTCCACGAAATTAATTTCACACACCAACTAATTTTAATGTCGTAAAGGCTTTATGTACTTTTTTATCTCCCACAAAGCAATCCAGAGTAAATTAGACAACAAAATAATTCACTAACCTCACAAGCATGCTCAAATATACTGTCCGAGAAATCTGTAGTAGGAATAACGAGCAGTCGACCATCATGAGTAAAGGCAGCTAACCACTTCCCATTCCTCGACACAGCCATCTTCTGAAACGTCCGATTCTCAACTCCCACCATTTGCGCCCCAGTCTCATCAACCATCAATAAATGATCACTCACCCCAAGCAACACCTCCACATTTCCAGACATAGTATGCTGCGGCTCAATCACTGCAATACAAAACGGAGGCTCTTGCAATTGCGGATCAGCCAACTTACATGGCTCCGGATTACTAAAATCCGGAACACAAAACACCAAATTCCCTTCTGTCAAACACACCATACCATTCCCCCAAAACACACACTCCACCACATTCTGCTCAAAACACTCCTCTCCCATCGAAACATTTGGAGTCAACAACTCGGCATGAACATTATACCTATAAATCGTCCCATCCTGCACCACACAAACCAAAGTCTGATCATCCATCCAACCTAACCCAACCAATCTCCCACCAGGATGCTTCCACACAGTCTCCGCCATCAAAACCCCCGCCGAGTTAAATATCATCAGTTTCCTCAACGCCGATTCCGCATACAACTGCACGATCTTCGAATCGTCTCGAATCATCGCGATCGGACCACCGAACGGCGCACAAGCAACCTTATACCGGTTCAGATCAATTCGATTCCATTGTAGAGGGTAGATATCGAGCTTCCGGTAGTATGTGTTGGAGAGCATCTGCCACTCCGCTGCGACGGAAACGTTTGCCATTTGACGGCAATTTTGAAACCCTAGCAATTGTGAAATTGAATCTGAATCAAATCGATTGAATTGCCGTAGAGTAAATTGTGGATTGGATCGAGCTGTGCGAAGCTCGAATCATTCAGAGAGAAGATGCAGAACGGAAAGGAGACATGCGCAAACGATGAGTCGGCGTCGGGTCATATTCCGTTTGTGCATACCGATAGAAACAGAACACTTTTAAAATAGATTAACAAAATTTACTGAGAAACATAGGACTACAATGTCGAGTTCAATTCATTTCAGTATACATATGATAAAGTGAAGAATGAGCCTCTGAGATCAACAAGTCTGAGACTCAAGTACTTCAAGAATCCATCTTGTTCTCTGTCAAAGATGATCCTAAGCGAAGCATGAGGGGATACACTGGACTGAACTCTTTGTCTCCTCTTGCTCTGACCTTCCCAGCATAGTCATCAAGAGTGGCTTTAATACCTTTCCATATCTGATCCTCACCTTGAGACTCCAACCACAATGAGTATTGCCTAGGGGTAAGCCTGTTGCGCTGAATAGGGGACTCCAAATCATCGGGGCCTCTTGAATAAAGATGGTGAAGGATGACACTGAGGGGAAGATCTTGGAGGAGTGGAGATGCACCTAGTTGGGATACTTCAAGGAAAATAACAGGTCGAAATGCTCTGAGAGCTCGGTATGGTGCGCCAAGCTGTTCCACTGGGAATAAATTTTGGCCCACAGCTAATTCTAATTCTGCCATGTCTCTGGCCATTCTGAGCTTTCCTGACTCAGAAAGTGGCCTGACAAAAGATGCATGCCTGATGAAAAGTGTGAGAACTCTAGAGGCCATACTTCTTACAAGGCTGGTGCATATGGTTTCCACCCCAGTTGAAGCAGTGTTTGCTGCAGATGGCAGCAGTTTTGAAAGAAATTCACTACGGAAGTGAAGAATACACTTCTGCAACTCTTCCATATATGGCGATGCGTTGTTATCCATACCCGAATCCATGCCATTGCCTCCAAAATCTTGGTCATGCATTTGTAGGATACAAGACTCAAGGCGGTCAACCATAGCTTTGAAAAGGGGTGTCACAGTATCATATGCAACTCCATATATGGCACTTAGTGATGGAGATAGGACATCTGATGCAACACTTGGTAGTCCCTTTATCATAGATGACACACGTGTGTGGATTTCTTGAAGATGCTGACATAATGTAAAGTTCTTAATCTGGGCTGAGGTTGCTACACCTGATATTTGATGTGCTTCGGGCCCAGTGGATCTCTGTGGACAAGGAAAAAACATGAATCCCTTCATAAACTTAATTATTCTACCTTTAAAAATATTTATAAAATTACCTGATATTCAGCTCTCTCCGCTATTAGGAGCAGGACCTTGCCAATTACACGCAAGACAAGAAGTGTCAAATGACCGTCAAGCTGGACTGCTTCAATCTCCTCTTGAATGCGCATTATAATTCTAGAAATTTGATCTTTTGAGGGGGCACTGCCTCGAGAAGGCATAGGGAATACCGAATTGACAAGTTCTGACAAGCGACTTAAACATAGAGTCAAAAATGCTGTCTGGAAAATTTCAATAGCAGAAACCATTTGAGCCTTCCCTTCTAAACTGATGGCAGGTATAACACCTTTCACATCTGTGTCCAGGGATATTCTTTCAAGAAGATTTTCTATCATCGAAAAGAGCTTTGGGTACCCTAATGTGAATATCTCTTTAACAAAACTTGATGCAGTATACACGGACTTCATTTGGCTGGAAAAAGATTTTACAATAGCCTCCCATACTCGATCTGTCAACATGGACTCTCCCTCCTAAAGCAAGATTAAAATACCGGTAAGATGCCATATATTTTTAGGAAATGTGCTAAAAAGATCGTGTAGATAAAAGAGACAATATAATCATTGTCAATGAATAAAGGAGAGACATTATATAAAGCCTCATATAAGAGTGTGCAACTCTCCCAAACTTGAAAATGTATGCCTAGCAAACATCAACATCAATTATTTTGTTAAATATTTGCAGCTCATGCAACAAAACCCAAAAATTCAGTTTACGTTTAATCGTACTGATGAAATTCAATGTTAAAGTACAAATGAGAAGCTCTGATTGCCTCAATTTACTATTTTAACAAATGAAATCTAGTCACGTACTTCTCAATTATAACAAATGTGATACCCTATATCACGAAGAGAAATGCTTTAATATCACACATGGCATAATATGTAAAATCCCAACTCTGAATTTAAATGTATATCTTTGTTTCACAATCAGGGGTGTCCCAACTTTTGATGCACATGTAAAGATGACAATGATCGACCAAATAATTTTTCAGCACAGCTAGCTGCTAAAAATTTCACATACAAGTCACCAAAATGTCACATAATCAGCTCTATATTGTTTTATCTCATACTGTCTAACTTACCTTATCAAGAAGCCAGACATCACCTAAGAAGACAATACATAACTGATAACACCAAAACAGCATTAGCATAAAATAAATCTAACCTGAATAACTTCATCTAGAAGCAAGACATGGGTGAAAGGATCCCTTTTCTTTGACAGAACCCGCTGCAAGTGCCAAACTGCAACGACAATGGAATGCAACTGATCCATACAAGTCCCCATTCTCTGCCACAGAGCCTCTTTTGCCTTGGCACCTCCACCAATCTGCGGCGTCCCACTTCCTCTAATCCCTCCAGGTCCATATCCACTCCCAGAAGAAGCAGTTATAGCCTTCATATCTAAAGCTGACCCAATACTCTTCACACCCTGATTCTTATACTTATTAATCAATCCATCCACAGTCAATCTCAACTCGCCAAGATTGTAAAAAACTTGTAGTCCAGTCCCAACTTCCGCTTGGTTCAACCCGTCCAATCCTCGTTCAAGCACCTTCATAGCCTCAGTCCTCAACTTACTCCCAGCCTCAGAAACCCATCCAAGCTCCTCATCCACCACATCTACACCTGCTAACTCATTCTCATTACACAAACTCAAAATCTCACAATGCAACTGCGCTGCTTTCGCCAGATCCAACTTCTCCGCCTCAGCAACCGCCATCACATCCCTCAACTTCTTCGACAATCTCAACACACGAATCGTGTGTTGCAACAACTCCGTCGTCCGATGCAGATTCGATAACTGCACTGTCTGCGACTTGATCTGCCGATGCGGATCCGAAATCTCCGACCTGACTCGCCTCACCGACGTTTGCAGGGTCGATACCGACGATCGCACCGTCGATAGCGACAACTCCGCTTGCTGCAACGATGACAACTGAGACAGAAGATGCTGATGCCGAGACAATACCTCCGATCGTAACTGATTTTCCAGAAACCGAATCCCATTCTGCAACTTCTCCGCAGTTGAAGCAGCCGAGCCGGATGAAAGCGCGGAAGATGAGAACCGAGTGGAGTCGAAATCTGGAGAGAGAAATAGTGAGAAGATCGGATCGGAGGAGAAGGAATCTAAGGGTGAAGATGAAGTTAAGGATGGAGATGCGGATAAGGGAGAGGAGTGGTGGGCGTGTTAGGGTTTTTGAAAGTCGAGAGTCTTTGAAGAGGCGATGATGATGAAATCGACGATCTGTTGTGGATCGCCGGCGACGCCATGATTACGATGATATCGGCGCTCAGGAGTGCAAGCGTTTACTGAATCTCGTCGTGGAAGACGAAGATCGCCGCTTTGGGCCGGTGAGGTGTAGAGGCCCAATGGGCCTCAGTCGGGCTTAAAGCATAGTTGCTGTGTTGTAGCTTAAAAGAGGAACTGGATCCGGTGCCACTTTCAGTGCTGCCATGTGCTGCAAGTTCAAAAGTGACGTAGTTTTATATAGCTTTTAAATAAAATTACGTAGTTTAATCTAAAATCCTATAATTGCAAAATGACTCCGTTTTTAAAACGACATCGTTTTTAAGACCAAACGACGTCGTTTTAACTCGCAGTTTTTGGCAGCGCAGCACTCGATCCGATTCCCTTTAAAGATTCATACTTACAATTGATATTAAAAATTATTTTTAATTAAATTTAACTAACTGGATTTTCAAAGATTGGGAGTATTGAAATGATTTTAAAATATAAATATTATTCGTTGAAAAAATACCATAATTTAAAACCATTTATAATTTTTAACTTGCCAAATATAATTTAAATTTATTATAATAAATCTTCATTCATTTGAACATTATGGTAAGCACGTAGGGAGCTTAAGCCACGTCCTGACGTCCACATTTATTTATAATAATTATTATATAAATATTATGAGAAAAATCAACGAGTGATATTTTCTTATTGGAATTTTAAAGCATAATAAAACAGCATCCGGACATCTTGCAATTCACATCGTTTGCTACTTTCTCTCTCTTCACGCCTTTCTCTGGTTTCCATTTTCCAAAACTCGAGCCTTTTTCATATCCGAGCTACCTTGATGGTCTACATTTGCTGAAAACAAACCAATTTGCCAGACTCACATTCCCACCCTCGGATTTCACGGTCTGAGGGGTTTTGCGAGAATCTAGTTTAGGGGTTTGCAATGGGCTGATTTGGGTGTGGATGTGAAGTCAGTTTGGAATTGGTTCTTTTCAGTAGTTTGGGTGAATTTGATTGTGGGTTTGTTTCAGATGAGTGTAAAGGTGATTGCTTTACTGGTTTAGAGTATGCTTGTGATTTGTGTTCAACTTTAGTTAGGGATTTTGATGACATTTGTCCCTCTGTGTTGCTTGGATTATAAGTGATGCTTTCTTTCCCCCTTTTTAGATAGACTTATAGTGGTGACTGATATGAGTGAGGTCTGTGATTTTAGGCACAGTTTGATGGCTCTGAAAACATGATGATGTTCCTAGAACTTGATTATGAAGTGTGTCATAGTGAAACTAAATGACTAAATGAATCCGATTTATCAGTTGTTGGGCTAGTGTGTTTTATCAACTTCAACATTGGTTTTTGGTAGTTATTTTTGAGGCATTATTATTATAGTATCTCGTATTGTACAGGAGTTTTAATGGAACAGTGATAAACACAGGTTTCTCACTTATTTAATGATGATATGTGCAGGACTAAATTTATATGGTTTGATTCTACAAATGTGCTGAAGCCATAACAAGGTCTTTTAAGTGGGAGGGTTTGGGGTTTGAAGATCCACTGTTTGATCAACAATGTCATCCCAGGGTTCTTTAAACAACGCCTTGTCCAAGCCTTTAGTTTTAGGTTTGCAGTTATGGGTTTTGATCTGTATTGGTGTTGCTGCTTTTATTGTTATGATTCTTGGTATTCTGTTTATGTGGATAACCTTCATGCGAAAGTCTAGGAGTTTTGGAAAGTTTGACCCGCCCAAAATACCTAATGTATCCAAGGATATTAGGATTGATCGAACTGGTCCACGAAATTCAAGTGGCCGACCAGACAGTGTTGTTCTTAATGTGAATGATAATTCGAGTGGCGGGCTTTAGAAAAGATGGCTGTTCACTTAGGTAGGAGTGCATCAAATGATGCTGACAACTTAAGCCAGTGTAGCGCAATGTATCCCAATGAAAGGGCTTTAAGCTCACAATCTGGTGAAGAAGGAAATTCTGGGAGTATATGGAAGCAAAACTCATATACTCATGGTTTAGTCACTGCATCTCCTTTAGTTGGCATGCCGGAAGGCTCACATCTTGGTTGGGGTCACTGGTTTACTCTGAGGGATCTTGAACATGCAACGAATCGATTCTCACCTGGTAATGTGATTGGTGAAGGTGGATATGGAGTTGTGTATAGAGGCAAATTAGTCAGTGGAACTGATGTCGCTGTGAAAAAAATTCTGAACAACCTGTAAGGTTTCTTGCTCTCCTTTTATCTATTTTCATGGTACATTTAATTAAAGTTTTGTTTTTAACTTAGAGGGCAGGCTGAGAAAGAATTTAGGGTGGAAGTGGAAGCTATTGGTCATGTGCGTCACAAGAATCTTGTAAGACTTTTGGGATACTGCATCGAAGGAGTTCATAGGTAGTTATTGTTCACTGATTCTTTTTTCTTACCCTAAGTGTGTGTGTTTGGCCATTAATTCTCTTGATTGTTTGGATGTAACTGGCAGCATATTCAACACATTTTGGCGATATCATAGTTCTAAAAAACTGATTTTGCCATGACTTCTGAAGTGAAGAACAATAGTTTACACGTGTGTCCTCTTAATGAATATTTAATTCTGTGCCATGGGGCTTTTTTGTTTCTTCAACTCACAAACCATAAGCCATGTATAACACATTTCTTGAATTTATTTTCTCTCCATTTTAATAGGATGCTGGTATACGAGTATGTTAGTAATGGAAACTTAGAGCAGTGGCTTCACGGATCGCTCAATGATACTGGTAGCTTGACTTGGGAAGCCCGCCTTAAAGTTGTTACTGGGATAGCCAAAGCGTAAGTACCTTCAAAACTTGACATTTAAATTTTACATGAATATATCCAGAGTTTCTTTGAAAAATAATATTGAAGATCGTTATATTGCTTATTATGTTAAATTCCCCTAGGATATGTTACTAGCTATGAAGTCGTGACTCGTGAAGGGTTGGGCCATCGATAGATTTTGTCACATGTTTCATTAAGAATAAGGAAAAGATGTTAAGCCATGTCTAATACTATGCGGGATTGTGTTGCAGGCTTGCTTATTTGCATGAATCCATAGAGCCAAAAGTAATTCACAGAGACATAAAAGCAAGCAATATTTTAATTGATAGCGAGTTCAATGGGAAGCTATCGGATTTTGGCTTGGCCAAGCTTTTGGATTCCGGAGAGAGTCACGTAAATACTAGAGTGATGGGAACCTTTGGGTATGCTTATCACTCGTAGTTATTTCTACTTTTTTTATTCAGAACGCCTAATTATTTCTACATTTAATTGTATATGCTGTTTTCTCTTATATTGTGCGGACTCATTTCAGGTACGTAGCTCCAGAGTATGCTAATAGCGGTTTACTGAATGAAAAGAGTGATATTTACAGTTTTGGGGTTCTTTTCCTTGAAGTTATTACTGGGCGTGACCCAGTTGACTATTCACGCCCTGCTAATGAGGCAAGACTCGAAATTGTAGCTCTTTAAGCTGTTTTAGGCTACAGGATTCATAGTTGCTTGCTAATTTTCCAGGTTAATCTTGTTGAATGGTTTAAAATGATGGTTGGATCTAGGCGGGCAGATGAAGTTGTGGATCCCATTCTTGAAGTTAAACCTGAGACACGAGCTCTGAAACGGTCTTTGCTGGTGGCACTTAGATGTCTTGATCCTGATTCAAAAAAAGACCCAAGATGAGTCGGGTTGTTCAAATGCTTGAAGCTGACGAGTTCCCGATGCGCGAGGTATGCATTTATTCTAGCATAAGATAATATGTCTATTAAAAATTTAAAACTCTTAATATATTTCCTGGACCCTTGGCACACTTTTCTTAACTTAGGCATTAAGTAGTGATACATTTTCGTAGGATCGAAGGGAAAGGAAGACTAGGACAGCCAGTATGGAAATCGAAGCAATTCAGGAGACTACTGGCCCTGCTGACACGGCAAACAAAATTGTGGTATCAGAGGGACACAATGGATACAAATAACCTGCATATAATCAGACTCGGGTGATTTATTTGCCATATCATCTGCACCTTTCTAATGCTCAACTTGCATCATCATCCATGAAGTATTACTGTCTGATCGAATTAAGTAGTTCTCCGCTGGATCGAGCATAGTGTAAACTTGTAAATTATCGTAGATTCAAACTCTCATTTTGAAGAACAGTCAGATTCTAAAAGTATGAACAAGCATTTATTAGTTCAGTGCTACTTTTGCATATTTGCTATCTAATTGTATACATTTTACAGCAAGTGGAGGATACAGACAGGAATGTTCTTGTACTAAACTCTCAAAATAATTCAAATGTTTTTGACTTCTATAAATAAATATTTACTGTCATGACAAATGTGCCAGAAATCCAATAAATAAAACTATAAAATCAAAAAAGTATTCCACAGCTTTACAACAAACTTCATATACCAAAGTCTACCAAATCACAACAAGATTTGAAAAACAAAAGCAAACCAATTAAGTCCTAGGAAAGAAAGAAGGAACAAAAGAAGAGAATAAATGAACATTGGAACCAATCAATTCCCATGTTGTTTAATCATATGTTTATGCATTGTGCTTCAAATATTAGATCAGTTGGTCACCTAGACTCAACCTTCTTCTTTTCACCAACAATGCCTTCATTTCCAGCCAGCATCAAGTACTTATCTTTACGCGTCAAATTCGTACATTCGAACCCCAATGCTTGTCCAAGCTTCTGTTGAATGTAGTTCGCTACGTCGAAGCACGACTTGCCTCCAGCGCAAGAAAGTTCCTTAGGTAACTTGTCCATGATATGTAATTGGTAGAATGGTCTTGGATTCATTAGGAAGAAAATTGGGTCTAGACATTTGAACCCGCTAGCTGTTGTCCCGTAAAACATCGAAACATGAGTGTTGACAGCCACTGGAACAATGTCATCTGCTAGCTCTGCAAATAAGGAACTGAACCTTAGCAAGTATGGCTCTCTGCAAGTAGTCCCTTCAGGGCATACTACTAGGTCTCCTTCGGATAATAATCTTTGCATTGTTTCCCCATCTTGGGTTCGGTCTCGTGTCAGCCTGACGGTCTTGATCGGGGCTAGGATTTCTGACATTCGACTAAGACTATACGTGACAGCAGTCATTGGCTTAGCTAAAGCAGTGCTGAGGAAGACAGGGTCCAACAATGTCCTATGAGTACAAACATATAAAACTCCCTTGTTAGGATTTGATCTTGCAGGGTCAGTCCCGGTTATTCGAATTCTCACACCTGACAAGGCACCAAGAAATGCAGCAACATGGTATGGAAGGACTATTCCAATGAGTATACGAAAAATGGCTAGAAATATTCCCAATGGAAGCCAAATGAACATTGCAGCCATTGCGAGCGGCGTTGGAAGAAATGCAAGGCGGCCATCGTGAAAAATGAGCGGTTTCGGGTACTTCTCACGCGGCATTTGTGATATCTTCATGTCTTCCTTCGTCAAAACGTATCCTTCCTGATAAAAATATCATAATAAACATGTCAAAACAACTTATATCTCATCGCGGATAATTATAACATTGTGCTGAACACTCTTGATTTCAATAAACAGAAGTTTTTGTAATGTACCTTGCAGAGTGAGATTAAGAGATGGTCATGGAGGGCAAGGCTGCCAATACCCACATGAAGCTTGTGATCACCAAAAAGCTCCTTTATAGCCTTGTGCTTTACAACTAAACCCTCTACCCCAACTAAACCAGAAAAGTACTTCCCACCACCAAAACGACGTAGTTCAGTTCCAACAACCATATCAACTTCCAAATACTCTTTCAAAAACCCTTCAACCATAACCTTAGGTACACTAGTGACCACAGCTTTGTACTTAGCTGACATCATTGCATCAAAAACCTTAACGTTCAGATTCTCTAAATAAAACTTAGGCAGAACAGCTCTGCTAACACTTGCATGTCCTTAACTCTCAACCCACAAAATGTCACAAAAATCATAACTTTAAGTCTCCATTGATAGTTTAGGACTAGTAGTAGAGGACATGTGAGCAGGAGGAGTAAAGCTCTGATGAGGCTACCGGCTTCAAAGGCAACAAGCATGAAGAAAGGGAAGAATGAGAGGAAGTGGGTAGTGGGTTTGAGAAGAACATTATCAATATCACATACTAATGAATGGATTGGTGAAGTTGAGTTGGTGATCAGCTTGTTAAGAGATGGATATTGTGATGAATGAGTAGTAGTGTGGTGGTGTTTGAATGATGTGGATTTTGTGAGCTTGATCTTGTTCTTAGCTGTTCTGTAGAATATTGAGTTGGCCATCAGCCACTCTGCTAGCCTTACAAACACCATAAAGTAGTCCATCTTTTTAGCTCCCTGGTTGAGGTTTTGACTTTCAAACTTCCTATGTAAAGAGAGATTGAGATAAGGAGGAGAATTTGAGGAGATGAAATGTGAGAATAATATTAGGGTTTTGGAGATGGAGTGTGAGTGAGAAGTAGTTGAAAGATGGATGGGAGAGATAGGATTTGAGAGTTGGGTTTTTATAGGGAATGAAATGGAGAAAGGTGGTGTAGTTCACCAAAGAGAATAGTTAGGCATTGAATGACACTTGGAATTTATTCATATTCCAATGTTTTATAATCTCTAAGTTGATATTATGTGTCAAAATGGAGACTAATCTCAATTAGTTATGTTGGGAGGATATTTAGTGTTCAAATAGTTGGGTTAGGTTGGAATATTGGTGACTGCTAAATCCAATCCAATGTGTGCAATCTCCATTCAAATGTGTGTGATCTGATCTGCTGTTGCTTTAATCCAATTTATAATTACAATGTCTGCTTTTTGAACATTTGTTGTTTGATTTTGGACAACCATGCATGAATAGGTAGATTATGAGACAGTCGGATGGCGTGTTGTAAAACTATGAAGTTGCGTTGCACTTGCGTGTCGTGCTTTTTCATATTATATGTGTCGAGTTGACACACGTGGACGTGAGAAGAGGAAGTTTTAGCGTAAAGGGTTGGTGTTGTGCGTTTTGAACATGAAATGGTGGTGGAAAAAGCAGTGTAATCAATGGTGTCAGCTTTGGAACAAATGGATGAATTGGTGTAAAGCTTTGTCTTTTATTTGTCTTTTTGACTTTTGAGAATTGAATTTGATGTCAAGTCAAACGTTGTCAGGTTAATAACTACACCTGTTTTGTATATGGTGTTTGACTTTCTTTAGTTGACTCTCGTAAATCGAAAATTAGAGGAACAAGCAGCAGCAAATTAATACTATGCATGGATAATTACAAGAAAATTTACAGCTTCCAGAACCATTAATTATTGCTTTATTTTTATTTATTTTAAAATACTTTTAGTAGCTTTAACATTCCCATTCCAAGCTAATATTGGGCCACTGATCCTCTCCATTTTGGGCCGATCCCATCCTTGCATTTTCTTAGCCCAGGCCCGTTAGGTCACTTTGCTACTCTATTCTCAATTGCTTAATTCTCATCAAATATCCAAATGCAATATAATCAAAGTAAAACATGTACACGTGGCATGTAATGTTTTGCACTTCATTATCCAAATCGAAAAAGTAGGCAATGGAGGTAGACGACTTTGTCACATAGATTCATTTCATGTCAATTTAAGACTGATAACGTGACCTTTATAAAACACCTTAGCTTAAAAAGTATAAATAATATCTAAAGGGTTGTATTATTCCAATAAAAGAGTACTCATTCTTATTTCAACTTTTGTGGAGGTGTCAACTCAATGCTATCCTTCAACAACCAAACAAAATGAGCAAGTTTTCATCACCAATGACATCACATTTTGCATCCAATTACTTAGATTTTCTCATGTCTTTGATATCAAATCTCCTTAAACCACATAAACATGTCTCATATAATCATGATTATGACTAAAGAAGTCCTATAACTGATCCTAAAGTTAGTGGTTAGGATAAGTATTTGATAAGAGTGTAGTGTTATGTTTGTTACTTTTTAATAACATTAGCAATCTAATTGGTTAAGTACATACTCTATTATTGATGTGTCTTGTCTAGTACATTTATATTGCAGTTTTATAGGATAGGAAGATTGCTTTGCCAATAATTGAGGAAGCAATGCCCCACTAATAAGTTGCAAGTTGCATTAATGAATTATGATCACAAAAATTCAATTTTTTGAATATTAAATCTCAAAATGACATCATATTAATCTAAATTGTAGTACAATATACTAGATATAAAACCACTATGTCAACATGAGAGTTTTGGACTTATTCATACTAAAATTAATTATATTAAACAGTAGTTAATGATGATTTTTATCTAGAAAAACCTCAAGACTGATAGTAAAAAAGAGTTGAAATGTAATGAATGATTCAAACTTCACCAACAAAGTTAAAATACTAATTTTATTCTCTTCTGACTAATTATGTCAAAATTAAAAATAGGTCGTGCCTGCACGTTTGGTAGTTTTCGATAACATACATCATTAAGCTTGAGTGTCCTGTAAGTAATTAATTAATAAAACTAATTCTATAATTATTTTGACTTCTTTGGGCCTTTCTTGATAAAAAATACTCCAGCTTCTCGTATTTTAATATTCCATGAAAAATATCAATTTTAAATTACTCAATTAATTATATATTTTATCCAATCTGACACAAATGACCAATCCAACCTTATTTCCAATAAAACAAAAATGTAATTAAAAACAAAGATTTGTAATTAAATGTATAATAAGAAAATAATGGAGTAGAACACGGAAGAAACACGGTACAGTGATGTTCAATATACTTTAATCAGAATATTCCATTTAGAGCAGTGTGATTCGTGATGACGTAATCAACATGTTAGCAGAAGATGACTCGGATACGGTCCCCTAAAGTCAAATGCACCTCTTATTTTGTCGTCTTCTGTCAGCAATGAGAACACGATACGTATTTGAATCTTTTAAACTTACTTTAGATTCCGCGTATGTCTGCATCGCGACACAAACGATTGGATTTGATAGTTATTTTTATTTAAATAATTTTTTATAGTTATTAATGATAAATTTTGTGTTTGTGTTTACGGAAAAAGTTCGAGCTAGACGTAGAAGATTTTGTTAGACATAAAAATGATATGGATCATTGATTAATAATAATGAATGTAATTTAATTTAAAAATAATCGTAAAATTCAATCATATTGCCCAATTCAGTTAAAAATCAATTTAATTTCAACGATTGAATTAATTAAATAAAAAGCCTCTTACAAAAACTTATCTATCGCCTCAAATAATTTAATTATTCGAAATAACTGATTAAACAAAAAAAGAAAAGAAAAAATGGGGTTTTGGAAAAGCAGATAATTTGGATTCAGATCCGATGGAATCTTTCCATAAAGCAACGTTGTGTGATGAGAGAGAATGTAAATAACAGATTCAAAGAGAGAGTTGCAGTCGGACTGTTAATCAATCAGCTGATCGCTTCTTCAAACAGCTTCATCTTCTTCTTCATCGGATTATTAAACATAAAAATTGAATCAATCTCAATCTCAATTTCAGTCAGCCGATTATTTTATTGCTCGAGTTTCACGGCGGGAGATTAGGAGGAAGGACACGGAGGTTGTAGAGGAGTGTAAGAAACAAACAGCTCCTATTCTACGTAACTATCTCTCAGACTCACTACTCTTTGTCTTTACCTAATTCTTCCTCTTCTTATAATTTCATTTCATTTTCTGTCAGTTATTCTTAAATTTCATTGCTTTTGGTGATCTGGGTTGTTGATTGCGTGACCTGATTCGCCTGAAAGGTATGCCTTTTGATTGATTTCTGTTTTGATTGTTCCTTACTGGGCGTCTGTGTCTGTTTGTGAGGTGATTGATGGATTTGGGGATGAAAGGTGGGGTTTTGTGATGTTTAGGGATTTGATTGGATTGTGCTTACAAGGTGTTTGATGAAATGTACTGTGATGAAGATGACTTTTTAGATGGTAGTGAGTGGGGTTTGATTGGTTGGTTAGTCTGTAAGTATTTATGAATGGCTTACTGTTATGGATATGTTTTGTTGACTTGTTTTCTGATGTTATCTTTGGATGAATCAAGTATCACTGATGAAGGTTCAGTAATTCAGTTCACTTAAATGTAATGAGATTTGTATTGTAGTCTAAAGATGATTTTATTAGTATCTTGTCGGGGTTATGAATGGTTTCGGTTTGAACTTATCTTTCCGTATTACTGATTGCACTTTGTACTGGGATGCTTATACATGTGTGTTGATGCATCTGAAGTGAAGAAGCAGGTTGTCATCATTTAGGTGTTGAGACCCATTAAGTCTGTTTCAGTTTGATTGAAAGTCATATTTTATAATATGGTTGTTGAAGTTTTGGACAAATAACTTCTTGTGTTGGCATCTATGCGGATTACCTTCCCATAAAGTTCCACTCCTGTATTTCCTTGAGTATTGAAAGGATATGTATCCGGAAGAGTTGACCTCTTGTTGTTTTGTGCTTGTGAATCTGATGTCTGTGTTACATCTGTTTGTTTTCATTTCAGTGATTTGCTTCTTTGTTACTTCAACATCAAGTGCCTTCATATATGCTACTGGTATGTTAAGTTTGGCAGTTTAACTAGTTATACGTGCAATTTAACTGAGTGCTGACTCTATCACGTTTCCCTTTTTGTTGGTAGAAGCAAGATATGGAGAAGTTAAATGGATCAAGCTCCATTCACTTCGAAGGTATGTGCCTCTCAGTTACTATATATCCACGATCAACTTTTATGCATAGAGTTTTCCCTTTTTTCGTAAGTCAGCTGCTTGAAACTTTTTCATGCCATTTTGTTTTATTCTGAGGGTTTACGATACATGGCCCAACCGGTGAAATATGCTCTGTGAAAAAAATTCTTGTCAGTTCAGTATGTCTGACTTGTGAGTGTAAATATAATTATGTAGGTTCATCAAAATTGCAGCGTGTGAATTTTCCTATAACAGCAGGGCGAGATGCTTGGGGACAACCCTGTGCAACAGATGTCAGCCTGTTAACTAGTTCTCTTCCGGCCTCTTCACGTGAGAAACGTATGTACCAGTCTTGTAACATTAACAAAATAAATTCAGTCATCCTTCTGACTAAACCACAGAGTGATTTATTGGTTCTTTTTTCATTGAAATGTAGTTGAACTTTCTCAAATGAAACCTTTTCATCAATCAATGGATGATGGGTTACCCTTAAAACAGACTCATGACTTAGACAGAGTGGTTCATGTTACTTCGGTGGATGTGGAAGAAGGTAGATACCAAATTGAATTT
This sequence comes from Sedum album, assembly GCA_006409495.1. Classification (NCBI taxonomy): domain Eukaryota; kingdom Viridiplantae; phylum Streptophyta; class Magnoliopsida; order Saxifragales; family Crassulaceae; genus Sedum; species Sedum album. The sequence goes on along the minus strand of QZGG01000585.1, from coordinate 3,056 downwards.
TCACTTCCGGACGATGAAGAGGAGCTACTGGCAGGTGCTTTGGAAGATTTTGATCTGAGTGGTTTGCCTAGCAAGCTAGAGGACTTGGAAGATGATATATTTGGAAGTGGAGGAGGATTGGAATTGGATACTGAGCCTCAAAATGGCATGTATGTGGCTGTTCCAAGACCAGTGGGGACGGAAGGGTTTGTTGGAAATGGAGTTAATACACTCGGTGTGCAAAGTGGCGTGGGAACAATATCTGGTGAACATCCCTCGGGGGAACATCCGTCAAGGACTCTGTTTGTTCGGAATATCAATAGCAATGTGGAGGACTCTGAACTTAGAGCAATGTTTGAGGTATTAGATTTTAGACCCATTCTGAATTTCATTGATGTCTCCCTTTCCTGTTTTATCTATCAAGAATGTGTCCCCCTTTTCCTTCAGCAATTTGATTTCTTGCATATGGTGTACATTCTAATTCTGCAAGGTTTACTGTAGAAACACAACGGATATTAGCACGAGTAAATTTAGTTAAATTGCATTTTTACCTATACCTATAATTTAGGAATACAACATATTAACAATGTTGGAAAGAGGCACTGTCGGTAGTCATTACTTCTATAGAATTTAAGGGTTCATCCTACATCCCACGACCTGAGTGATGATGTTAAATGTAGTCCTTAAAAATTTCTGAATATTTAGTCTGCATTCTTTCAGATTCCAAGGTACTTCAGGTTCTCATCTGCTTCATTCTGTATTTTTTACACAGCAATATGGGGACATCAGGTCACTCTACACTACATGCAAGCATAGAGGCTTTGTTATGGTATCATACTATGATATCCGAGATGCTCGAACTGCTATGCGTTTATTACAAAATAAGCCTCTGAGAAGAAGGAAACTTGATATTCATTTCTCTATTCCTAAGGTAAGACATCGCTTTGCTTGTCCTTAATTGGGTGTAGTATAATAGAATCTTAATTTTTTGTTGCAAATCGTCAGGACAATCCATCGGAAAAGGATATTAATCAAGGAACCCTCGTGATTTTCAATTTGGATGCATCAATTTCCAATGATGACCTCCGACGTATCTTTGGGACTTATGGAGAGGTTAAAGAGGTATTATTATTTACCTCAATCATACATCTAGTTTTTGCTCAAGTAATTAAAAAATTATTATATTAAGCCATTTTTGCATTAATTGCAGATAAGAGAGACTCCACACAAAAATCACCATAGATTCATTGAATATTATGATGTCAGAGCTGCAGAGGCAGCTCTCAAGGCCTTGAATAGGTGTGATATCGCAGGGAAACGCATTAAGCTTGAACCCAGCCGCCCTGGTGGGATTCGTAGGAAGTACACATCTGATCCCTTAAGCTTAATGGTGTCCTAAATTTTAGTTTTCACTTTTCAGTTCTTTCTTGGTACAAGTAGCTGTTTTTCCTTGATAATCCTTTTTCAACTAGTTTCACTTCCTACTTTTCGTTTACTTGACTTTCACTTTTAGCTTTTCCCAGTTCTTTTGGCTTTTATCTGGTTAAATTATTTCCATCATTACTTCATACAGTGTGTCTCTAAATTCTGTAAATTTGACAAGATTCTGAGCATTGCCTTATTTAATACGGTATGCACTTGTTATACAGCATCATGCAGCACCCGGGTCAGGAGTTGGATCAAGAAGATGCTCTATTCTTTCGGCATTTACCAGGGTCACCAGTAACGAGCTCTCCTCCAGGTAAAAATAGTAAATTGCAAAGCATTTTTTGGCTTTTTTGGTTGCTTGTACAAATGATTGCATATAAGCCGAGGCTGAAGTTGATGTACCTCCAACAGTTGGTTACTGGCCACATCCCAGCAGCTCAGTTGACTCGAACTCTTTGAGGGCTTTCAGTCACCGTTCCGGAACAGGTTCTTTTAGCCCTTTAAACAGATCCCTCAACACTGGTTTAGGTTCAATACTGTCATCCCAGATACCAAATTCCCCAAAGGCTGGACTGATTGGTAAAGGGCCGGGGTTTACTAATATTAACTTGCCAAGGTCACCAGCCTATCGCCATTCAACGTCCTATCAGGAAGTACCTTTAAAGGCAAGCCCTGGTCCTATTTCCCCATTAAGTGAATCAAACTCGAACTCATTTGGTACTGGAACATTAACTGGTCCTCAATATCTATGGGGGAGCCCGACGGTTTACTCAGAGCGATCAAGCGTAGCTTCATGGTCCACATCTTCTACAGACCATATAGTTTCTGCAATTCCCCAGGCACACAATTTTCCTTTCACCAATGGTCATAGGCCTAATCTTGGTTCACAGAATCACCATCATGCGGGTTCAGCTCCTTCAGGTGTCCCGTTTACCAGGCAGGTGGGATATTTTCTGGAGTCTCCAGATACGTCTTTTATGAAACCAGTTACATTCGAGGGTATGGGCTACAATCGTAGCAATGGTGATTCTATGATGAACACGGGTCCCCGCGGGGCCATGAAAGATAATGGTTCCCCAAGTTCTGTGATGTCATTTCAGAGGGAGGTTCCCATGTTCATTAGCAACCGTCATGCAGCAGCTAACTCTGAAGGATTTGCTGAACACGGTTGGATTCAAAGAGTTGAAAGTAATTTAAATCAGTTGGAGAGCAAGAAGCAGTATCAACTCAATCTGGAGAAAATAATTAGTGGGGAAGATACCAGAACCACTCTGATGATTAAAAACATTCCGAATAAGTAAGTGACTCTTGAATATGCTATGAACTATGAAGTACCTGTCCAATCGTTTCTTTTTTGGGAAGAAATCTTTGTTTTTCATATTTTTGTCCCTTTCATAGGTATACCTCAAAAATGCTGCTGTCTGCCATAGATGAAAACCATCGGGGCACTTACGACTTTCTGTATCTTCCGATTGACTTTAAGGTAGTTGAAAGTCACTCTCCTGATGCAAATTTGAAAACATTATTCCTAGAGTGCTTCTGATACGTTGTTTTTGTTGACAGAACAAATGCAATGTTGGCTATGCGTTTATCAATATGATTTCTCCTTCAAACATAGTATCTTTCTATCAGGTAACGGCTACGATGCA